>JARJDS010025644.1:0-30820 GCA_030264155.1 Atheta pasadenae | reverse complement strand
CATCAAAATGTTCTTTGTTTCTTCGCATGTGTTTCTTTTAACTTCTCACAAATCATCATATGTCATCGATACTAATCCTAAAGGAATTTGTCGAACATTTGTTCATAACTATTTACAATTAACATTTTGTTTGTTCAATAATAACATGAACAATTACGTGTTTACAATCATTGCGTTTATGTAGCGAATTAGTAATTGAAAAAAAAATTAAATACTTAATACAAAATAATAAATAATTCTTCATCTTCATTCCATCATTTTTTTCCGTTTAAATATATGAAAAATCACAATTAATTTTTCAATTAAAAAAGTGATTACCAAAAATGTGCAAAATTTAATATTAACGTCATCATACCTCAATTTAACCAAAAAATAACATTAGGAAGATTTGTTATTGATAAACCATTTGAATAATTAAAATGTATGATATTGTTAAAAATAACAAAGTGATTTTTTGGAAGTTCAGTCCTTATTTTAATGGTCAGTAGCGTCTGAAATTAATTAATAAATTTAATGTATCACGATTATAGCATAAAATGGTCTTACGTCACTGTCAAAACAAAAAGCAATGAAAATGATCAATGACCTTGTAAGTTTTAACCTAACCTTCAATTTTTATATACATTTGTTATCCTTTGTTTGTTTCACCAAAGAAAACTCATAATAATTCATACTAGATAAGTAACTAATTACAATATATACAAAGTGTCAAAAATATAAACTCATCGTCGACGCTACGCTACAACATCGTCCACGTGATTGGTCAACGTTTTGTTTGTTTGTTTGTGTCATCATAATTAGTCCTTTTATATCTCTCGGGTGTGTAAAATGTAAATAATTTTTGGTGTAATGTATCCGCAGTGTCACAAAAATATATTCTGTTTTACTTCAGTTTTAAGTTAATTCAAGTTGAGGTTAAACTGAACCTCAAAATCTTAAACTTAAAAAGTCAAGTCAATTTTCGGTATTTTTGTTGGATATAACAAAAATTCGCGTTATTGAGGCACTTTTTGGATTAATGGATTTCATCTTGAATATTATATCGAATATTTATGGATATAAAAATTCAATTGTCTTTGAATCACCTTCCAAAATCAAGAATTTGTTTTTGTTTTTGCGTTAACACTTGGACTGCTTGGACGCGAGCGTTGTTTGCTCGTAATCGTCACAGTTTGTGGTATAACAGTCAAACTCTTAGGTATTTTGGGTAAATTCATGGGCATTTTGTTGTCTACACTTAACGGTAACGAAGGTGTGATCGTAATTGCTTTGTTTTCAATTTTTTCAAACTTCGACCCATCCATTGAGTTATTCTCCTCTTGGTCTGAAGTCGTGGGGCTGCGACTTTTCAGTTTATTCGCCGTTGATTTAAGTAACGAGTTTGGATTCGCCGCTGTTGATCCGCTGCCGGTTTTCATCGTTTCTTGCAGTCGTTTTTGACGTAAATCGTACGTGCGTTTAATCGCGCACATTTTCTTGTAATCCTCCATGGTAATGTGATAAGGTTTACCACCAGAAATAACTTGCACTAAGCCAGGTTTCTTTTCCTGTTTCGCCGAGGGATCAATCGGGATTAATTTCGGACGCCAGTTTTTGGTGATTGGGAATTTAATTTTTTGAGATTGAGGTTTATTGGATGCATTTGCAGGCAGTTTACTTGCTTGTTGCAGTGATATAAGTCCAAGTGGTTTGGACTTTGTTGTAGGGACAGGAACAGTAGTTACAGTTGCGGTTACAGAAACAGGTTGTGATGAAGGCGTTGGAGTTGCTGTAATCGGCATAGGACTTTGTGATCTATGTGCTGGGGTTAAATTCGAAATCGGTGTTGGGACAATACTAGCAGTTGCTATTGTGTTGGCTTGCGCCAAAGTCAACGGAATATTTTTGGGCAACTGTGCATTATTCACAACAATCGACGCGTTTGGAGTTGACATCGCCATAGGTATAATCGACTTGTGTAATTTGTCGATTTTATCTAAAGTTTTGTCAGCTTGTTTATCACCACTTGCAAAAACTACACCACCAGAAGTGTTGAATGACATTTTCGGATTGTTGAAAGGCAGCATAGTTAAAGGCTGCACGGAACCAGCCGCGCTTGATATGTTATCGTACGCTCTCAAACGATTCTGTACAGATTCCGTGTAGGTCATTGATAAATTACTAGCCCGAGGTGACAAGACTAAATCACCGTTCCGGAAGTATTTCTCTAATAAAACTAAATGTCGCAAAAAACTACTTTGATTACCGTAGGGTTTTTGTAGTTCTTGCCACAAAGCTTTTGTATCTGGATCGTACTGAATCGTGCTGGTACATTTTTCCCAACCTTCAGGAGTTCGTTCTTTAACATTATTAAACTCAATATTACCGTTCAGGGGTACGTCTTCTTCGCCAGGGAACATTTGTCTGATTGATATTGATGGATTCGAACCTAACCTTTGAACGGCAATATCACTACGAATACGTTTCTTCTCTTGAGCCTCTGCTTTCGAAATGCGACGAATTGACAAAGTGGACGATTGTGATTTTTGTTTCGTGATTTCTACATCATTCAAACATTCAAGCGCAATGTTAGGTATTAAATTCCTGTAATCTACGGTGTAGTCACTAGGACTATCAGGTCGAGAGTCTGAGGAAGGCACTGCGTCGTTTGGTTCATCGCTATGAATGTCAATTTGTGGTTCCAACACCGGCGGGTCTAGATGGCGTCGCTTACGCTTTTTGGGTGGTGAATCATTCTTGTCTTGATGTTTCATTGGTGCAAGGATTGGTTCAGTTGCGTCGCAGTCTTCCATTGGTTCCACATTGTGGAAATGAAGTAATCTGTTTTACCGACAAACAAAACACGATCAGAACCAAATAACACACACAAAAAACAAACTAAATCAATTTGACGTTAACCCAAAACCTATATAAATATAAAATTACCTTTTCTTGTAATCCATAAAGAAAGTTTGTGCATCGTCGGAAAATTCATCCCCACTTTTCAATACTAACGTAGCAAAATACCGACATAACTTGCAAACAACCGGTTTTTCATTTAATTTCACCGGTATACACATTATATTTAAAGAATTTTGTAATTCATTGGACTCGGGGCCTAAATAATGAATGTGATTGCGAGCCAGTCGTCGTTTACACATTGCACAAACCATTAAATGTTCAACAGCAGCATAATGTTCTTTACACGTCGGTATAGAATGCAAACCAGGATTATCCAAATCAATATTAATCTATAAAAATAAACCGCCCATTAACAAAACGTGTTAACCCAAAACCAATGATTAAGAAACTTACAACTTGACAAACAGCCTTTCTCATTTTGATCAACCACTTCCTCTTGAGGATATTAGACGCAACCTCATTACATCCCAACACGTGGCAGTGATTCTGACGCGGCGCAGGAGCCACCAATGCATTCCTCTTCACCGATTTGCTCATGAACGCCTGCATATTGACTTTGCGATCGACGTGACGATAACAGGCGTCGCAAAGACACGAATCGCGTGTTAAATGTTTCTCATCTAAAGTTTAGAATGAAAAAGTTGAACAACAAACAACAAATAACGTTTGTAAAAAAAACTTACTGGCTAATATTTTGTCTTGTTTGTCCACAGTTTTAATCTGTGCAATGTGACACGGCGTATCAAATAATCCAAACTTGCCGAAACAATAAGAACATTCATCCTTACAAAGTCTACCAGGATGAATACTAAACGAGCTGGCTTTTTCGGGGATAACAAGAAGTTTTCCAGGCACAGCACCCTCTTCTGCATGATTGGTGTCGCCATCTGATGTGTGTTCACTACTGCCGTCTGAAAGGCAATTCACTGAATTGTTTTATAAGTTATGGGGTGCTTATTGTTTGACTAAACTAATGCAAACTAATAAAAAGCCGACCAAAAACAACTAAGGAATCAAAATCTAGACATGCACTTGCAAACAAATTGCAGTTTAATAGATTGTGGATATTTGTTCGAAATAAAATCGATAAGGGATAAAAATTAATGTCATTAATAAAATAGTTGTGTGTGTGCATGTTGGCTAATTAAACTAATTAAAGTGTTTATGCCCAAAACCATTATTTACCCATGTTAGATCGATTAGAATAGTGTGATTTGCGCTGCGCACCAGCGGTATCTGATGATTGGTTTCCTTGATGTTTCCAGTTCGTACTCTAAACATAACCAAACAAATTTTTTATAAAAACACGCCATTTTTGTTTCCTGTAAACTAAACCAACCTCATTCATAATTTTGTATTCATCCTCATCAACACGATCCGAACTATCTTTATTCCCACTACTGCGTCCTTTTTTCTGCAGCGTCATCTTAATAGGATTCCTTGTTGATTTCTTTTTATCCGCACATCTGTTTAATTTAATCACCGTCTTCAGAGTTCCTGTATAATTATCAGCCTTGGGAACTTGTTTTTTAATTCGAGCTTCTTCCGCTTCCTGCAACGTTTGCAAACCCAAAGCTTTCAATATCTGCGACTTTTCCGCCAAACTTTCCGGCGTGTCATCAATGCTCGGCGAACTACCCTTTTCGTTAACCGGCGAACCTCCGTTGACTGACGTCGATGGTGTGCTCTGCGGCGTTTTAAGTTTAAGGTTATGTTCTTTATTGGCTAAGATGCCTAACAGTTCAGCCTCTGCATCCTCCACTGTATCCTGATCCATTGGTTCAGGATGGGTTTGTCTTGTTAATTCCGGTTTTTGTTCTACAACCATTTTTTCATTGTTTTCTTCATCATTTTGCTCATGCACTTCTTCGGCAGTGACAGTAATATCAGGTCCTAAAGCAATCCCAACAACTGATAAACTAGATATAGGCGTAGGTATTGTTGTCTGAGGGAGTAAAATTTGTGGTGAAAGAACCGGTGGATCTTTATCCGGTGATTTCGCTTTTTTCATCGACGATCGTGTTTTCCTCCTTTGTACTTCAGGTATTTCTTCCGGTATAGTACCAGCTTTATCATTAAACGCTTGTTTCATGATGCCCAATAGTTTAGGAACATCAGACACATAATCCGTTTTTACCGGTGTTGATGGTTCGCTTTTAACTGTAAGATTTGCGTTGGTATCACGTTCGTTTTCCGGTTGTGTAGAAGCCGTGGCAGAAGAAGCTTCCATTGATAAACTACGTTTGATAGCGGCTGAAACATTTTCGACAATTTGTTTCCCTTCCTCTGTATCTGGCTGGTTATTTTCTAATGTTTCCAAAATTTCTTTTTTTAATTGTAATTCTTTTTCTTTATCTTCAGAAACATCTTTATTCGTAGTTATTATTTTAGGTGTTGCTGTCACCGCCGTCGCCGGAGTAATTTCTTGATCTTTTTCTTTATCTTCCACAACAGCTTCTTGCAGAGATGAAGATAAACTACTATCTGACTCATACCCAGACAGTTTTGATATTTCGCTTCCGCTAAAATCAGAAGCCAACCTCCTACGCATTTTATATTCTGAGTCAAGTCCATCAAACAATGGAAATTGTTGCAGTCTACGGGTTTTTCCATTTCGTAACATACGTTGGCCAACTGACGAGTCCGAAGATGTTTTGGCTTTGGATTCAGAGTTTGGTCGAGGTCTCGACGGTCGTTTCGACACCCTCAACTGGATTTTCTGCGAATTTGCTACCAATTCTGAGTTATCATGCACATTAACATCATTCAGTGTCACTGGAAACTTTTCAATACTGTGTCGCCGATGAAGTTCCGTTTTCTTGGTTACTTTATTAACATCAAGATTTAAAGAATCTATCACGTTACTTACAGAAACATCCTGGTTATTGAAAGTTTTAGTAATCACTTCACCAGCATCATTTTCAATTATTTCTTGTTTTACTTTGTTGATCAACTCTGGTTCCACAAGTTCCTCAGTTATTACTGTCGATACTTCTAGCACTGGTATAGGTATTGGTACACTAGCAATAGTTGCGACTGTTGTAACCACATTTGTAGTTGTAGCTACCGTAGCAACAACCCTTGTTTTTTTAGGAGGTCGTCCTTTTCTAGGCGCTTCCTTAACCTCCGGCATCGGAACATCTTCATCCTCTGGTTCCTTTTTGATAACAATATCTTCAATTTCATTCTCAGCCTCCTTTGCTTTTTTCATCCTTCTATTGCCTTTCGTCCCCGTCGTAGGTTTAACCACCGCAATCACAAAGTCCTGATCAACCACTTCCTCCTTAATCTGTCTGCGTTTCTGCCGATCGTTTACACTAACAGTAGCGTCTTTCGGCGTCGGTGGAATAATACGTTCGCGCAAACTCAACGGACGCTTCCGAATCACGGCCGTGGGCTGCTGCGCAACTGCGCCATTTTTAATAAGCGTAGCCTTTTTCTGGACGGCAGTACTACGTTTTCCGCTCTTTGCTAAAAGTTTCGGCTTGGAAATCCTTGCTTTGGACTTGGCTTTCAGTGTAATCGTACGTTTGACGCCTTTTGCAGGAGCACCGGGCTCGCGTTTGCGTGGACCTGGTTTACGTTTTTCGTCCTGCTGCGACGTCGCCCTGGCGTCCGTTTCTTCCCTGGCTGGCGTTACTTGTGGTGAGGCAGTCGTACCTTGCTTTCTGCCTACAGTCGACTTCTTATCACGACTTGCCATGACATTGGTAGATACGTATCAGGATCTATAAGAAATTGAAGACAAAAATCAACGATTGGACTAGAAAATCACCCGCTTTAGTTTTTAATTATTAGAGGGGTATCACGAAAAGATATTAAGGCTGTCATTCGACGTCTAGCATCAAAGTCTCCAAGGATGTATTGATTTTTTTAATACCATTTAGAATATTACAATAAAAATAGAAAAGCATAAAAACAAAACAATCAATATTATAAAGAAGTAATCTCAACGAACAAAACTTTGTTTTTATTACAATTCAACAATAATGTAACTACATCTCTCGGTTATAACCTCAAAATATTTATTATTACGAAATTGAACTACAGAAATATTGGGTAAAGCTTTTGCAACTTACGACTTCATCAATTGCACGTGACTGATATTACGACCGAAATTAAATCCGCACACTAACAACCACATAATTATTACTATCTGTACACAAACTGAGATATGAAACGCGAAATTGAAAAACGTGCACAAACTCACAACACTTGCTTTACTCACAAAATTACTCACTAAGCTTCAGATGCAACTAAAGTTTAGTGACTAAACTAAACAGACAGTAAATTAAACCACAATGCAATCTGATAAACGAAAATAAATGAAGATGCTTGTGTCAAGTACGCACAACACGACGAGAATCACTAGTGAGTGAAAATTAAATAGCGCGAGGTGAGTGTTTACAACTATGACGTGTACCAGTAAACAACCCCCGCGCACAAGGGCAAGTAAATCCCAGGATTAAGTTTTCGTTCAAATTCGTTCGTAGAAATATCTAAAAACTTAATTGCTTATTTCACGTACTTTGGTATTTGTAGATACAAAATTTTGTTTATTTGTTTTGTTCTATGGTATGTGACCAAAGTGCAACTAAAAATCGTTGTTTAACGAATAATAAAATCTAAATAGAAACGTCGTACTTTTACACCGTAAAACAGCAGGAAACGAGTAAAGAACAATGCAAGAACTTAATAAGAACACAGTCGACAGTCGCGTGGTAGCCAAAAACAAAATAACGCTACACAATTACAGTTATTTTGCTTGGTAATAATAAGCAATTGTTTCTTAAAACAAAATTGTTCATAAAAAAAAAGTTGTAGATAAAAAAGATGGCGCTTTAAAGAATTCTGTGTTAAGGGTAGTTTTTTTTAATTTAATTAATTATTTATGTGTTTGTTTGTTAATTATTAGTTAGTATATTTTTAATTATAAAAAATATCATACGCTATCACGGCAGCATCCATGATTGTCGTCGAGAAAAACACGTATGCGTCACGAGTAATGGGTGTTTATGGGCGACGACCGATTTGTGACGACTGTGAATCCTGATGAATGTCACTTGACTACAAAATATCCTCGCTGCAAGTAAAATCAGCGTGGATGTGGTTCGTTGTACACGCCGCCCATGCCAAGGGTGGCGCGGCGCTGTAACTTGTTGCGTTTGCGAAAGCACGAAACCGCGACGATGGCGGCCGCTGTCGAGGAAAACTAAACCGAGTGCGTTACGATGTGAGTGTGTGCGACGCGAAATGGCATTCGGTGTGGACGGCGTGCGGAAAGTACTGCGTCGCACGGCCGGCTTACGCTATGCTGTTCTCTCAGCGCGGCGGCGACAGAGCAGAGCAAGCGAAAACGGAAATAAAACTCAATGTCAGCGCCCCCTGCACCAGCCTGCCGGGACGCGCGCGAGAGACAGGATGCGGTCGCGGCCCCACTCTTGCGAGTAGTCCGGGGGCTGCTGTGGCTCCGGCGAAGCGTTGGCAAACAAAAAATAATCACGAAACAATTTCTACGACCTGATTGGTCAAACAATTAAAACTAACGTGCACGGAAAACTCAAACAATTTTTCGTCCTGACATTGTTTTGATCTAATTCTGTTTATTAAAAAATAACTGTAGTAGTTTAGTGTTTTGTTTTTCACAGAATGAAACCCGGTTCGTTCGTGCACCGTACGTAACTAAGCAACTAAGCTGAAGCGTTGCGGTTTGTTAGTTGTGTGAGTTGCGAGAGTTTCTCTGGTTTCTCTAGCTAGCGAATGAAATTTCTAGGTTAACGTCGACGGCGGAAAACATCGCCGCCGATTATCTAACGCGGCCAGCCGGTCGGCGGCGGTACGCCCGGCATGCATGTGTATAAACAAAGCTGTAGTACGTAAAAGTGACCTGTTAGCAAGGCGATTTCCTCGTTTGGCTGGTCTGAATCGCGCCGTGCGCACACATTCTTCTTGGCTCGGTTCTCTCGACGACGGCGCGCACCCACTTGGCATGCAGACGGGGAGGACGTGGCCGCACAACTCTTCTTTCAATTCACATCGCCGTGGCCGATACACCGGGGGTTGGCGGCAGCCGTGGGCCCGAACACTCGGCTTAATCTAGGCGAACGGCAGCGAGATAAACAATGCTAAGGGTTACTTACGTTCCCTGATTCACGCACGCAGCACTCGAACGCCACCTAGTCAAGTTTTGTGCGTTGTCGCGCTGCTGCGGCGAAAGCACGTAGCCGGCCACCCGACCAGCTCCGAACGTAGACGATCCTCACGTTCGGGGCTATCGTGTTCTCCTCCTCCTTACTAGCGTCAACGTGCGCCAGCGACAGCCTTGATCCGCTTGCGGCGGTGTGCGACACCACGGGTAGGCTGGCGATTTTCGGGGAAAATTTAGCCCCCGAGCGGCGGACGTCGAATGTCGCACGTAGCTTTCTTTCTTTCTGTCTACACGTTACAGCAAACGAATTCAGATTTATAGTAAAAACAAATACTGTATGATTTTTTTAAACTAATTTTCTGACTTTTGTTTTTTACTGATTAGTAGAGCGTGTATCGAATGTTTCTGTATGGACACGGACTGTGTGCCGTATCGTACTAGCAGCAGCAGCAGCGGCAGCGGCAGCGTCGTCGTCGACGGACCGGCACGCAGCGCAGCACAGAGATAGGGACGCGGAGTTCTTTCGCCAGGAATGCGTTCGCCTGTACGCGACTGTCGGAGAGCTTGCCGCGTCGAGGCAGCGGCAGAAGCAGAGGCAGCCTTGTTTCGCGGTTCGCACATTCGCCGGCCGCCGCGGTGGAGCCATCGTCGTTGAATCCACAGCCAATTTGATCGGTTGTATATTTTATGTAACATATAAAACATATAAAACGCTAACTAATGATATGAAGGAAGCAGGCGCTGGGTGAGCGAGTTAGACGACGCTTTTAACAAATTTTGTAAATCGACTACATTTCATTCATTTTCCAGGCCTTCCAGGCACTCTACGAACTAAACCGTGCGGTTCAAGGTTCATCATGTACGTCATCAACGCTTTCTTGACGACAATCGCTCACAATAATTATCAAATGTAATTAAAGCACTTTAATCTAGAACAAGCTAGAGTATCTACGAAAATCGATTGTAGAAAGATTATATACAACCTAAAACCACACAAATGTTAAAAACAACTAAATCCAATCAGGTATATTCTAAATTTAATGAAAATATAACAAAACATTAAATTAACAAAGAAAAACTAAACATTTCGAAAGTTTTAACATGAACTTTTCAGGTTTGACATTAAAAGAAAGAGGATTAAAGTTTTCTATGCTACAAAATCAATCAAAATTGTGTTTCCAACAACAAAACGCATTCACAAAGCAGTAAAATTGATTACAAACAATAAAACGAGTAATATCTAATCAAAAATTAATGAAACTAACATTAATTTAACGTTAAAAATCAATAAAATCATAAATTAGAAATGAATCCATGTCATTTCTAACCTAAAATGGTTACAAAGTCTAAATAATCACTAAAACAAAAGCCAAACAAGCCAATTCATGTTTTGTTATTTTGTAAAACAAATGAAAACCCAAAGTATAACACAATATCCGAATCGACATAGCCATGATTTTGGAAAACAAATGAATGTGTTGTGTGATTTATTTAGTTGGTAATGGTTGGGAAAAATTTTCAATAGGCAATGTAAAATGTAAAACGTGTAATATTCAGCCAGACATCGAAATATGTAATAAAGTACATTGGTGGGGTGGAGAACGGCGAGGACAGTGAGAAATTGAGTAGCAAAGGCAGGCACAAAATGTGCGAAGCGGTAGAATGGCAATGGCAGATGTGCCACACAAGTTTCACGAGTTCTTCCACCATCGAGTATCATCATCTCTTGGCACGAAGAACAGGCACAAACACATTCACATAGATACTTCGATTATACTACTCTCTACCTACCTACCTGCGTCAGACACAGCGTTTCCGAGCGTTTCTTCTGCTTCCAAACCATCCACGATCCATCCGTTCCATCTTGCGTCCCCGTTCAAGGCCACGACGCTCGACGTCTTTTTCCTCAAACGCACACTCAATTGTAATTTTTCCTAACGCGCTTTCTACTCTCTCTACGTATTTCTATTGGGTTTTATTTGTTGGAGAAACTACACAAATAGAATATTGAAGAATGAGCATCTACTCACCCCTATTCACGTACAACATAAAAACAAAATTTGTTTTTTTAGTTGTAGAACGTTTGTTTTGTTATTCATTTGTTTTTTTGCTTGTTTGATGGTTTGTGGTGGAAAATTTCGATTGTTTTTTTTGTTTTTACGCATTGATTGTTTGTAGATATTTTTTTAGTTATTAGTTGGCGTTGGAAACATTTTCCAAACGACTTTGAAGCATAGTCTCTCGCAGGCGATCCACGATCCACGACATTGACCTCGTTGTGTTACGCCTTTGCAGGAGCGGATTTGTCGGGCGCTGGTTTTTAGCTGGCAGCCAGGCCAGGCTGGTGTGTCGATGATGTCACTTTTTGTGCATATTATAAATAGCCGCGGAGACGTGTGGCGACGATGGCGTGTCCTTGCGGCAGGTGTTGTTTTTACCCCGGTCGAAAAACCTACACGTTGATCATCATCATCATCAACGCTTTGCAACTATATGCGGGATATTGCGAGTCATTTATCAACGTGGCATTAATATTATTAAGTCCTTGAATTGTCCTTTAAAACACCTTTTGCAATCAAATTTAAAAAAATGTAAAGTTTAAAATAAATTTTCATGGCGATGATTTTAACCCCTTTTAGGAAATTTAACTAACATTACTTATTTATTGTGATATATTGTTGTTAGTCATGAATTTTGTGTTGTTTATGATGAAAGTGATCAAAAGCAATTATGCATGACATGCAAAATGGCACCGTTCACGTTTGTCAGTTTGATGTCGTTCGTAAACAAGGGCAATGATGTGACGTGAGGTCACAAAAATGTGTTACGTCAATGTGTATTGTACATTAAGAATAAATGTCGTACTTACTTTGTTTTAATTTTTGGTTTAGTTAATTAACTCATTAAATGAATACATTACGTGTTTAGGGTTGATTTAAGTTTAACTTTAGTTATTAGATCTTTCAGAAGAATTTTTTGTTTCGATGTTGCTTTGTCGCGTTGTTTTTTTTATTGATTGGTTCTAGAACAAAATAAAAGCTTTACTTTCTCAAACAAAATCAAATCGTAGTAGGCTTGAAAACACAACAACTTTTGTTATTTTTCAAGCTTGTTATGTTTTGTTTCTTTTCAAATTTATTAACAAGTTATAAGTTTACAAGGCGTTTACAATGGTAAACTAAGTCTACTTTATCGGGTAAAATAAAATACTTTGGGGATGTTTTATGTGTTAAAAGTAATTTTTCGTTAAAGATGGCTTGTTTTACTACACAAAATAAATAAATACCAATTTATTGAATATTATAATTGAAAGATTCCACGTTAAAGGTTAGTTTTTTAACAATAAAAAATAAATATAAACAAAAACATTACTTGTTAAAATTAGAAGATAACGTCAATTTTCTAATAACTTTATTATTTTTGGAAAAGAAAATACCTGAAAAACTATTAAACTTTAAAAAATGAAATAAAATATTTAGGGGATGTTTTAAGAATTAAATTTAATTCCACGTTAAAGATTAGTCTTTTAACTATAAAAAATAAATATAGACAAAAACATTAATTGTTATAATTAGAAGATAATGTCAATTTTCTATTAACTTTATTATTTTTGAAAAAAAGTAAAACCTGTAAAAGTACTAGATTTTAAAAATTAAAATAAAATACTTTGGGGATGTTTTAAAGATTAAATTTAATTCTACTTTAAAGATTAGTTTCTTAACAATTAAATATAAATATATACAAAAACATTGAATGTTATAATTAGAAGATATCGTCAATTTTCTATTAACTTTATTATTTTTGGAAAAGAAAATACCTGAAAAACTACTGAACTTTAAAAGTTAAAATAAAATATTTAAGAGATGTTTTAAGGATTAAATTTACTCATACATTAAAAAAGCACTCTTTGGGTATACAAAAAAATTAAAAACAAAAATATCGCTTGCTAATCTTAAGAGCTTTTAATAATTTTCTATGACGTGTTTTCAAACAACTAAAAATTTAAATTTCTCTTAAAAAAACTTAAAAATTCACCAAAAAAACAAATAAATAAAAACAAAACTTAAATTTTCAATAAAAAAAAAAATGATTACTCAAATCTACTATTCCAAAAAAATAATTTCCAATTCATAATTTAAATAAATAAATAATGCAAATCAAGAATGTGATGCAAAACAAATGAATTATAATTTTAATTAAATATTTTATTCATGTGTAGTTTGCTATGCATATAGACATAATTTAAAACGTACAATACACATAATATTTATTTATAATTTACATTATTTCATTTCTCTGTGTCTCGCCGTCCCTCGTCCGCTCCTAGGTTTAGTTAGGCGAATCGAAACGATCTCGCGAAAATTTGGTTTCAATGCTTATCTTAATTAGTATCAACACAAACACCTCGAACAGTGTTTTCACAATTGAAATAATATAATTGCCCAACGTGTGCATTCACAATTTCCCATTCATACAATTGTATCACACATACATTTTCACAATATCTCAATATTTTTCATAAAAATCTCTACTCTCATATTAATTACATCTCAAATCTTAAATCTCGTCATTTATAATTTATTTGTGTTGTCAATAATTTAATGAATTTTCCCACAATCACAAAATCTCCCAAAAACATAGGTTATGTTTAAGTACAACTTAATTTTCCAGTGAATTGCAAGAAAATTCCTGTGTTTACTAATAATTTATTTATTTATAATTATTAGTTTAAATGTACAACTTGTTTTGGAATGCCAATATTTGCATTACTTTTTTAAAAATTAATTTATACAATTTTAGTTTTAGGTTAGTTCTCTTCAACGTGTTCATTTGAGGTTATAAAAATTTTAGTTGTCATTTATGTCTTTCAATTTTATTATATAGGACATTTTTATTCTTTTGTTTTTGTTTGTTTTCTTTCACTATTTATGTTTTGTTTTGTTTTGTTTTTGTTTAGTGTTGTGTTTTGTTTGATTGTGACATGTTACAAATAGGATCAAATTTACAGTTTTTCTTATTCACACATTCATACAATTTGCACATGCGCAATCACATTCATCGCAGTTTTAATAGTTACATTTAAATTTCTTACATATTATTAAATGTAATATTTACACATTGCATTATTTGCACTTTAGTATCATTTTAAACTGTGTTTTGTTGTTAACGTTCTCACATTGTTATGATTGTTATTAATCTGGTTTATCTCGTTTATCAAAACAGTTGACTAACATCAGTTGTTTGTGTTTGCATACAATTTGTTTCTTGTAGTTTTCATTTGTTTGTTTTTTCTTAAATGTTCTTTTGTCTTTTAATGCGAGTTTTGTTTGTTTGTAGTTTGTTTCGTAGTCAATTGTTTTTTCTCCCTACGACAATAATATTTACATTGTACTGACTTTCTTTTGTTTTAATCGTAATTTTATTTCCATTTGTTTACTTCTGTTTTTTTTTATATTAATTTACGAAAATTGTGTGTTTGTTGTTTATTTTACTTTACTTAATTTTAATACTTAATAATAATTATGTACATTTATATTTAAACGACAAAATTTGGTTTGTTACATAATTGTTCTTTTTTGTTTTACTTTGTTTTATTGCACAACTAAAAAATGTCTTCTTTCGTTTTTTTTTTTTGTTTTTTGTTTTTGTTTTGTTTTAATATTTTAATCAATTTTTTTGTGTTTAAAAAAATGAATTTTAAATAAATAAATTTATTATCTTCTGTTTCGTTGAATTATCGATTTTAAGGGGTTGTAGTTTATGTTTGTAATTTAATTTTAATTTAGTACTTAATTTGTTTCAATTAATTCGTTTTTTTTTATCGATTTGTTGATTTCGTTGTAAATTTTTATGTTTTTAGACCTTGAAACTTTTGTTTTATTAAAAAAAGTTTATAATTTTTACGAAAACAAGAAATTTTGATTTGATTGTAAAATGATAAATCCTGTTTTTCGTTTAAGTTTAAGTCTTTGAGTATTTGAGGTTAAGTTTCTTAGCATGTTATGTTATTGCCGTTATTGGTTGTTAGTCTAAGAAGACGAGATAGAGTCAAGTTGTTGAGGTTGAGGAATTAACACCACGACAACGCGGTGGACGCGATAAACAGAATATCTAGAGTTGGTTGACCAATACCGACCAAGACCTAAGACCCAAGTCCAAGAAGAGCTTTTTACTACCGCAGTAACGATTTTAATGTTTCCTTTGTCCTTCAAGTACTTTCAACTTTACAAACAACAAAAATTTAACAAATTTTTATATATTAAGAGTAATTTGAAATTGTTAACTTTGAGTTTTTAGTTCATCATCAAAATGTTACATTCCAATTCCACTTTTTAACCTCAAAATTTTAAACTTCAATTTAACCTCAAATTTTAAACTAAAAAAACAAATTTTCTTTTATTTCAAAATAGAAATAGACTTCCATATCAACAAACTAGTTAAATTTTAAGGTTATGTTGATTTTTATACACAAATTATTCCAGATTTTACTAAAAATTATTAATTTATTGTTTTACTTCTGAATTTATAAAACTTTTAACGTCAGAAGAAAATTTTTGATGTAATTTCTTTATATTTGGTTGTCTTTTTATCAAAATTGTTAAATTTTTAAGGTTATGTTTCTCCATATTCTACATTTTGGAAGTTTCTTTGAAAAATTTAATTGTAAAGTATTTTAGAAACATTAAAATCGTTGTTTTGTTAGTTTTAGTTAAATATTTGAATAAATTAACCTCAAAATCAATTAAAAAGTTTTACTTTTTCTTGTCATTGTACATAACCTTGAATATTTTTAATTTTTAGTGAGAACGTGGTGAGAACTGTTGCTTTCAAGAGGTTTAAATTTTAAATTTGACATTTTAATTTGAGTTATTAGTATTAACCTCAAAACTTTTAACCTCAAAGTAATAATTGGAAATTAACCTCCAAATAACCTCAAATTTTGATTGATTGATTTCAAAAGTTAAATTTAATGTATTTTCTTAATAAAAATTTGTTATTAATCAAAACCATTGTTTTTATTGATTATTTTATCATTACTTCAAGAAATAAATTAAAAAATTAAAGGTTATGTTGACTTTATACACAAATTACTCAAAATTGTACCAAAATTTACTAATTTTGAAGTTTTTTTTGTCAATTCTTGAGTTTTATTTAACAATTTATTAACTTTACAACCAAATATTTTAAAGATTATCAAAAATATAAATAAAAAAACTAATTCTTTGTGTAAGTCTACATAACCTTAATTTTTTTCATTTATAATTTTGTAATTTTTTCGAAAACCTTAATATTTTGTTATAAATTTATTGATTTTATGTTTGTGTTTCTTTAATTCAGACTTAAATTAATTTGTTTTGTGTTAATAAAATATTAAAAAAATAATTACAAAACGTAGATTAAACCAGCACCCCTCTACGAAGAATTGTTCACTAACGTTTCACCTTCCCATTAAAACGCTTAGTTCCATGTGAAAGTTTAGAAATTTTTGAAAAAAAAAATGTATACAAATACAATAGATTTATATGGACAAATTGTTCATAGGCGACCACATCATTCACATCTTGATTATAAACAATCAAGATCAATACTTATTTACGATTATTTATTTATTATCAGTACACGCTCGGTTTGGTATCGTCTTGATGTAAATTGTTCGCATTTGCATCTTGCCCGCCGCTAGGTGGCGCGTCAACGTTGAGTAAAATATGTGGAGGAGCACCATTGCCACCGCCCGCAGCCGCCATACGACTGTGCATCAATAGATGATGATGACTTAACAGTTTAGCGCTGTGTTCTTGCGCTTTAGCTCGCAGACACGCGATGGAATTATTGCGGAACGCTTCAGGATCGTCTACATAGGGTGCAGAAGGTGGTGGTGGTGGTGGTTGTTGAGGTTGTGTTGATGGTTGTTGTTGTTGTTGTTGTTCTATTTTTGTCGGGCTTTCACGATGATTAACTGATGGTGGTTGTGGGGGTGGCGGTTGGGTTAAAGATGGCGAACGCGCGCGTGGTCCAGAAGTTGCACTCGCATCGCTTTCTTCCGTTCGCATGCTTGTTGTGTCTTCGTGCTCGCTGTTACTGCCGCAGTTATCGTCCTTAAGGTGTTCCGCAGCTTCTAATGATTTTCTATGCATTCCTGAAATGGTAAATTTGTTTATTAATTTTATTTTGTTTTTTTAAAATTTTTTAGATATGTTTTGAATTTTTTTTTTAATGTTATTGGGTTATGGGGTATTGGTTATGGAATGATGGATGATGGTAGTTGTAAAACAAACCAAAAACTCAATAAACAATTAAAAACTATATATAAATATAGACAGTGTTTAATATTTAAGTAGTAAGGAATGTTTAATGTTTACAAATCCATAATGTTTTCTACAATTTGCAGGATGGAAACTTCATGCGCACACACACCACGTCATTGCTGCCGCCGCATTGCCGCACCGCCGCGTGAAAGTTGCTTTTATTGTTCGCGCATTCGTAGTAAGTACTTCCATTCGGTTCGCTCATTTATTCATTTCGAAGCAAAAGCAATGTTCGCTCACTGTTTTTGCATTGTGCTTCTCTTCCGATTTCGCAAACGCGACGTAAAATGCGCACGTAACACAAATTAAAACAATGGCGAAAACAGGGTCCAAACAAAACAAAATCTAACAACCAACAACTAACAACAGCCACAGCCACAGCCAACTAAGCCTAATTTATTAGATAAGATTAAGCATTAGATATAAACATATTCATAAAACAGAAACAAAAAAACAACATTAATAACATTAATAACTAAAAGTTATAAATAAATAAAAAATCAAAAAAATAATTTTAGTTATTAATGTTACCAAACATAATCATAAGTATTAGTCATTGGTAAGTAAAGTAAGTAAACATTAAGATTAAATTCCAAACAATATTTAACGCTCTATGAGTGTAGAGTATAGACAAAATGTTTATCAGCCAAGTGGAAAATTTTCCTCGACGTATTATGAACCAAAGCGTATGATAACAATTTTCTGATTTAATGTAAATTATTTTATTCAATAATTTAGATTTTTCGTTTTCTAGTTTTCTTTATGTTTAGCTACATTTACAATATAATTTATTAAGCGAATAAAGGAAAATGGAAATTATAGATAATAGAAAAGTAGTTTTATGCATAAATAATAAATCAAATAAAACGAATTTAATCAATACGAGTACATGCTGTTGTATGTGCTGAACTGGTGATCTAGAAACGCTTTTTTGATATTAGAATGATATATAGCTCTATAGCTATATATTGTTTCATGCTTTTTGCTTCGATTTAATCATTAAACGAACACGTGATCGTGAACTTAATTTATTGTTTAGAATCGATACTAGGTTAGAAACGGACAAGAACTTAACAAAAACAAACGAAAACAACGGATAGATCGATTTTAGTTTATTCTGTTTGGTAGAACTGAAAACATCATTTGTTTTTTTTTTCTGTGGTTAAAAGATGTTTACGAAAAACAAAATCATTTTTTGTTTGATTTTGTTTTTGGAATAAAAGAAACGCGTAAAACTGACTTCTAAATTAAAAATTTGCTTGAATTTTTCACTTTTTACCAAAACTGGTGCGTCCTACCGAAAAATGTTACTAAGATAAATTATAGATCAAGTTATAAGGAACAACTCTGTTTAAATAATTTTTCAATATTTCAATTAAAAAGCCTAGTTTTTAGTCTTTTTACCTCAAAAAACATGATAAAATATTACCAATTCTCAATTTTTCCAAATGTAGGGTGTGATTTCAATGTCTTAATATAATTATTTTATAATTTTAAGATAAGTAGTAAGTTCTTAATTAATTAAACTTCAAATCAAAACCAATTTTAAAGTTATCCTTGCTAAAAACTAATCAAAACCTAAAAAAAACCAAAAACAAACAAAAAAGTCATAAAATTTGCAAGTTTTTCCTAATTATCTTCAATATATTCGATATTCTCTTAATATTAAATGCAAAACAGATATGTAGATATAGTATGTGCAAGTGTACAACATAAAAGTAGTAGCCTGTCGCGATTAAAATGCGCAGTAAGTAGATTACGTTGTTGCACGCGTCCGATATGCATAGGTCGCGAGAGGAGAGGACTGGAATGGAAGCTAAGTCGCTTACTAAAACAGCTTACTCAGTGGCCCCACAATGCAACACCGCCACACAGAAAGTGCCAGGCTGCGGCTTGCCTGTGTGCGCGTCTCGTCGAATCCTACCTCGTCTCTATCCGGCGGCGCGACGAAGCCATGCGTTCGTGGCGGTCGTAAAATGCGCAGGCACGCACCGCGCTAGTCAAAAAGGTGTCGGGTGTAGTTTCGCCGCTTGCGAAGTCATTTCGTACTGCGCTAGTCAAGCAACAAAAAACCACACACAAACCCGAGTCAAGCGCGCGCCCCACCAACCAGACGCTAAGCTTCCGCTTGACTTCGGCGGTACTTTCGCATTCGGAAGCGTGGCAGGCAAAGTTCAACCGCGCCAACGAAAAGTAGGAGAAGCACACAACCGCTTGGCTGGCTACGGAATTTAACTTGTCGATGTGCTTGCTTGCTATAATTTTTTTTATTATAAAAGGATAGTTCTTTAAGTGCGCATGGTGGCGCCCTCACGCGGATCCTAATGTATACAAATGGATGAAATGGTGAAATGAATGAATAACACGGTTGTGTTCAGTTTGTTCATTTTGTTCATTCTGTTTGTTCGCATTGCCATTTTCTATTGTAAATTAGTGCGGTGTGAGTAATTGAATAAAACACGTTGAGACGTGTCAGCGGAAAGCGGAAATTTACTGTTAGTTTGCCAGCAATATAGCGAGTTGGATATAAAATTTTCGTGTTCGCCTTTGAACCTTTCGCATTTTATCATTTTACAATTACGACTCACAACGCTATGTGAATGGCTAAATTAATTTATTCATGCCATCACATCCTCTTAAGAGTTTTTCTCATACTCAGCTATTATATAAGAAAAACACACATGGCGAGTCATTAACGTTTTATTTAAACTTTAAATTGTTAAACCGTTAATTAATGTATTCATATTTTTTCTCATCTTTTTTTTTATTTCCGTTTTTCTTATAAATGTTTTGTTTTTTTAAAGTATTTTGTTTCAGATTTGTTTTGTTTTTTATTTATCAAAGTTTCAGTTTTTGCTTTTGTTTTGTTTTGTTTTAATTGGCTATTGTTTTAATTTTAATTTTTGTTTGGTATTTTTAGTTTTTGTATTTTTTTGTTTTTTGTTTGTTTGATTAAATAAGGATGTAATAAATAAAGTAGGTAAATAGTTTAAGAGTAAGGGCAATTGTTTTAAAAAGGACATACAGTCATTACCTAAGAGCCAGGGTGCAACACTCTCATTCTCTTTGGCGCTCTTGAGGATTGTGTCCGGGAGCGGCAGCGAGTGCCGCACCATTGCGCCGTATAGTCCGTACTCCGCCATTATTGTGCTTCTACCCCAGCATTTTTCTGTTTTTCGCCATTTTGCTCGTCGGTTTTGGAACCACACCTAAAAACAAAACACAAATTAATATCTATACATGTATATTGTTTTTCAATTTCTTAATTTGCATGGTATTTTTTAATTGTACTTATAAAGTAAAATAAAACAAGTTATCAGCAATAATTGTTTAATTATTGCTTAAACAATTTTTTCAGAATCATTAGATATCATAGTTTCTTGTATGTTGTTATCGAAAAGAGTGATTTTGTTAATTCTTGAAATTGTGTATAATTTGCTATTTTTGCGATTTTAGCAAAACTAAGAAAATGTTACTAAGATAAATTGTAGATTAGGTTATTAGGAACAACTTTTGTTAAAAATATTTTTTGATATTTTTAGTAGAAGTCATAGTTTTTGTGTGTTTTATGTCAAAAAACGTGTGAAAATTATGTTTGAAATTTACACTAATTTATATTTTTTGTAATTTAAACAAAACGTGTACGTTTTTCAAGGAAATGTTACTGATATAAATTGTAGAGTAGCTTATTCTGCACAACTTTTGTTATAAACATTTTTTGATCTTTCTATTAGAAGTCATAGTTTTTATGTGTTTTACGTCAAATAACGTGTAAAAATTACGTTTAAAATTTTCATTAATTCATATTATTTGTACTTTAAACAAAACGTGTACGTCTTACAAGAAAATGTTACTAAGATAAAATGTAGAGTAGCTTATTATCTATAACTTTTGTTATAAACATTTTTTGATATATTTGTTACAAATTATGGTTTTTTGTGTTTTTGTATAAAAAAACGTGTTTGAAATGGAGCGTTCAAACATAAAATGTTAATAAAACAAATAAAATTAAATAAATAATATTATTAAAATTATATTTATAATAAAACATTTATAAACAAATAAATAAAGTTATAAACAACAAAAAAATCAGTTGCTTTATAAACTTTAATAAATTAATTTGTAGAAATTTAAAAAAAACGAACTTTTTATTACTAAAAACAAATTTTCAATGTTTATTTATATAATCATAAATTATTATAACTAAAATCTTAATCAATCACAAGATTGAGCAATTAGAATATTTAAATGTAATAATTAAAAAACATAAATATGAAAACTCTTCATTAAGCAACGTTTTAATTAATGATTTACGTCAATTCATCAATTCTGACAGACTGATTCTCAAGAAAGATTTATTCCAAACAAGGTATTAATTAAAATTGTTCTTAAACACCGTTAATTATATATTATTACTCTTAAATGTAAATGTAAATAATGTTAAGAAAACACATCAATATATTTCTAACTTCCGATCAAAATAAATTGAAAAAAATGATATTAATAAACACAAACATAACAAATATAAATAACCAACATTTGTTTATACTCAAAATTTAATTTGTTAATAAAAAAACTTAACCCTCAAGACGTTTTTTACATAAAAACGTTAAAAAACTTAAAATTTTTACTAAAAATATCAAAAAATCATTTAAACAAAAATATTTTTAGATAAAATTATTAATATAGGTAAAGTAAAATAAATCAATATTATATAGATATAGATAATACATAAAGTATTATCATAAAACAAATGAATTTAACAAATTTACGCTTGATTCACATTTGATTTATAACATTGATATTTACGAGCGCAATAATCTTGTGTCTGCTCTCTGATAAAAACCAGAGCTATAAATAAAGCGTCAATTTCGTAAAAATCATAAATTAGTCCGGCGGTAGAATCCCAACACAACCACACAACCACAAGTGATATTTATTTATAACGGTGTCATTTGCTGTTACTCAAATTGCTTTTTAGTTTAAGTTAAGCGTTACCGCAGATTTACGATTCAGCTTTAGATAAATACCAACTAAATTTAATAAAAAACAACTTCAACACATAGCTACACATTTGTTATAAACAAATAATTACAAAAAATAACAAAAATCCAAAAAAATACAATTTTAGGAAAAAAAAAATTAAAAAATAAATTAAATAAATTATATTTAAAATTAATAATTTAATTTAATTTAATTATTTAAACAAATTAAAAATAAAATTTTAATATTAATTTCTTTAAAATGAGGTTTTAACGTAGGCAACTTGTCATACACGCACGCTGCCTACCTGCACACATTGCATACAGTAATCCTCAAAACTTCAAATAAAATCTTAATTTTGAAGAGTTTTACATCAAATAAACACATTTACAAAGAAAAATAATTAATATTTATGTTTATATTAAATAATAAACTTAAATATTTATTAATTTAAACCAAAATTTTTAAATTTAATGAATAAATTCGATGAAAAAACACAAAATAAATGTAAAAAATACAAAAAAGTTTATAAAATAAATTCTCTTTCCCACAATTTTAAATATTACTAACATTTACCTTGTGAATTATTTAATCTATTTATTAATCCGCAATTTGCATTTACATTTACGCATTAACCAGTTATGAAATCGACGTCATAACAAAATAACAACCATCGTTTGTCCATCGTTATAACGCGTGTTATTCATTTGGAATCATTTGACGTTATTTGTTTTGTTGTTGTGTAATTTATGAAATCATTAGCGATACGAATAAATAACATAACGAATATTATTAAATTTAAATTTAATTAAAAGCTCACAATAAAATTAAAACAAATTGAAACAAATAAACAAACGTTATATGCGCGTGTGTAATAATTTAATTTATTTTAATATTTCAATGATTTATTTAAAATCCACCAATAAACTTGGATTGGGTTGGTGTAGGTTGGTGTAGATATTAATTACTTGGAGTGTTTGAATGTTGGAATGTTAAAATTAACAAATTTTGATAAAATAGCATGAAAATAGCGCTCAAATTAATATCGAAAATAAAATGAATGCGTTTATTAAATGAATATTAAAGCCGCGATTAAAATGTAATTAAAATCAGTGTATGCAGATTAATTTAAATATTTAAATATTTATAAAAGAATTGTGAGTTTAATTTAATTAAAGCGTGAAAATAAATTGAAATATTAAATCATTCAATGTGCATACACAAAAACAAAACATAAAAACAAAACAAAACAAAAACGAAATTAATTTTTGTTTTTTTTGTTTCACTGCGTTGTTTTTTGTGTTTTGTTTAATTATCAAAAAGCTTTTATTCAGTTATGCGTTTGATAAGTGTATAAGTGTGAATGTCTGCTGTTGACATAAATAATCTCTGCGTTTGTTAGGTGGGCGTAGCATCCAGGAGGCGGTGGACACCCCATCGATGCATTCACACGTGTCGGTACACACCTCCTCGCCATGCACAACTCTTCATATTAAACGCGTGAATAAAATTGTATTCTATATTCATGTCACACAATAAGTAAGTTATAATTTTGTTTTTTTGTTTTTTGTTATGTCAACTTTTTCATTTGTTATTACTCATTATATAGAATTGCGTTAGTACTTGTAACTTGTTGTTGCATAATTTTTGTTTTTTTGTTAATTTATTGTGCTGTGCAAAATGTGGAGTTGTAATTTGTGGAATTAAGTATGAAATGTTTCAATTAAATGTTAACGTTTGTGCGGATGTGTGGGTGAGTTGGCATGTCGTCGCCGGTGGCTGGCGAAGGCGGCAGACATGTAATTCACGTTACAATAGAACCGATTAGCCCCCAGTCGCGACGCTGTTCATGGAATTAATTAATAAATTAAATTAGAAATTAACTTGTTCAATAGAAGGAGTTATTTTGCTTTTTGAGATTGGGGGGTTGTTTTGAGAAAATGTTTACTAAGATAAAATTTAAGGTAGGTTATTATAAAGAACTTTTGTTTAAATCATTTTTTTATATTTTTATTATTAGTATGAGTTTTTAGTGGTTTTGTGACAAAAAACTACAAAAAAATTTGTTGGACTTTTTGAATTTTTAGAGATTTTGTTGATTTTAGGGTTATTGGTGCGTTTTATCAAAAAATGTTATTAAGATAAAATGTAGATTATTTAATTCTAAATAACTTTTGTTTAAACAATTTTTTGATATTGTTATTATTAATATTAGTTTTTTGTGGTTTTGTATCAAAATACGACAAAAAAATTTGAATGTAATATTTGTAAATTTGAAGATTTTATTGATTTCTGCTAAACTGGTGTGTTGTATCGCAAAATGTTATGAACATAAAATGTACATAATTTAATTGTGAATAACTTTTATTTAAATAATTTTTTGATATTTTTATTATTTGCATAAGTTTTTAGTGGTTTTGTGTCAAAAAACTACACAAAATTTTGATGCAATAATTGAAAATTAGTAAATTTTGTTCATTTCAGCTAAATTGGTACGTTGTATCAAAAAATGTTACTAAGATAAAATGTAGATAATTTAATTGTGAATAACTTTTGTTTAAACAATTTTTTGATATTTTTATTATTAGTACGAGTTTTTAGTGTTTTTGTGTCAAAAATTCTTTTATAATTTACTTATCACTGTATAACTCAACGAGTGGCGCCCTCTGTGACCAATTCAACTGCCAAACATGTCAAATATGACAATAACTATACTATTATATATTTATAAACTATCTACTTTCTAAAGTTTACAACTAAAATTAGTTTGTTAAAACAAACAATTATTCTTTAAAATATTTTTTTAATTTTTTCGTAATTTTTTTTGTTTCGTCATACTTCCTTACTCTATACAAACTTACTGTAACTTAACTTGTCGTAATGTGTTTTTTAATGCTCAATGCAAATGCGCATCTCGATTGCCAAACGATTTGTTACAATTACATTTGCATAATTACGTTATCTTCAGCATAATCGCAACATTTGGTATGTAAGTACGTCATACTCTCGAGGGGTGCGAATAAATGTGTAATACTGTTATTTGTATACTCCATACACTCGCCCTAGTCATACCAGCCACGTCCATTTCACCCCTGCTTTCACAGAAACTCAAAAACATCGAACAGTTTCCTTGAAATTTCCTTGTTATTTAATCCAAGCAAACGAAAGAAAAAACACACATTTTCAGTACTTGTTTTCATTCTTTATCGCATCTTATTTCAGTGCATTTAACACAAATCGCCGCAACAAACCAAGAAAGTAATAAAGCAATCAGAACAAGTTGCCACTGTGTTATTGTCGTAACACTTAACCAGATTGATGATACGATAAGACCTTGATTCTTAAAAACATGCAGCGCTTTTAATTTATTAATTGTTTGCATCAGTTTGTACAAGTTTTCAGGTTCTTGGGATTTTCTTTTTATGAGTGCGCAGTGAATGGGAAAGAAACATAACGAGGGTACAAAAACAAATTATCTGATCGTATTGAAAAGGGGAGACTTGTCATTGAGGGTCGCTTGCTTGTTGGTAGTAGTTGCCACCGCAGAGTTTTCTAATCGCGTTTATTAAATATAAAATGAATTGATTGAACAGAATATGAACGCTGTTCTAACAATTCGACTCAAAATTGATTTACATCGTTGCGCATGACTGTGATTTATCGCGTTTGTTGGCGGTAGTTGTCCAATTAATCGCGGTCGGGTGATGATTGATAACGCCGCTTTGACGTAATTTAGTTATTTCATTAGTGATATTAATTATTTATTTTATCCACTACGATTTGTACCAAAAAACAAAAGCAAATTCACGGTAATAATGAATTGAAATAAATGAAATTAAAAAAAAACGTATATTTGGTTGCCTACTTTAAACAAAAAACAAAATTTAAAAAATGATAAAAAACATTTACTTTTAATATCAATTGATACTGTTGTTTGATAATAAATTATGAAAACATAAAAACAAAAATTCATGAAAATAATAAAACAAAATTTAAAAAAACGTGTATACTTGGTTGCATACGTTATACTAAAAAAAGTTAATAAAATTATACTTAATTATTAGATAATATATAATACTATAATTTGTTATATCGATAGAAATTGATGTTCGATGATGAATTATGAATGATTAGCACAACGATATGCAATTATCGTTTTTGTTGACTGGCTCTTGTCTCTGTTAGCGTCGGCGGTTGTTGCTTATTAACTCGTTATCCAGGCGGCTGGGGCGTGTGTGTGACATGTTAATTATTATCTTACTAGTGTGCCGATATTCCTAATGATTTGACGTGTAAAAAGCTTGTTGGAACGTTTTGTATCGCAGCCAGAATGAAGCGAGTTGTTCCACGCGGCTGGGAACAACGAGCTTCAACCAACAAAAGCTTTGGCATCAAGAGGATGACTTGCTTTTTTTGAAAAACGCCAAACCGAAACGAATATACAAGAAACAAGATGTTGGGTGATATTATAAAATTATTACTTACAAATATGTATTTTAAAACGGAACTAACCTAGGTTGAGCATTTATTGTTTGATATAGGCAACTAAATTTACACAATTACAAAGATAACAGTTTTTAGCAAGATTTACATTTTGACACGCCTACTGCATTGTCCGCATAGTGGCGCGCACCAATCAAAAGTGCAAAATTACAAACAAATTTAAATCTGCGCATGCGCAATCCATGACGTCTTACATTTGAACCTTAAAAATTAATCTTTTAAATTATTAACATTAAACTGTTTGTTTACCATAAAATAAATTAATAACAGTTATTTCTTGTAAATGTTAACTACAGTACTAAACAACAATAAAAAAAATGATTCATTGCTACTTTCAAAACGTGATTTTCATTCCCGTTCACAATTACTTTTGACGTTTTTTCCCGCCAACGTCGCTTGTCATTGTGCGTCGTGGTTGTTGTAGTCGTTGTCGTTTTGTTACGATGATTACTTGTTTTTTCCAGCATCGACAATGCATTATTATCCAATCGTAAACATAATTTGATTACAATTGTTATCATCAGTCGCAATTGCAATTTCCAGTACCAGTAGTTACCAGTTATTGCGTTTCCTTGTTTTTTCCTCAACCCAATCAAACAATATTCAATTTAATTGAGAAAAAAACTACCATGAACAAAAACAAAAATAAAAACTATGAAAAGACCAATTTGAACAAATTGTATGTAACTAGACGCTTCAAATATGATTGGCCGGAAGTGCATGACACCTGTCTACAACCACACAACTTGACGATGACACGAGCGCTCTCTAATTAATTATTATTATCAATAATTTAAACAATTAAATTAATTATAATAAACCACAAAAATGCTTGTAACATTAATAATTTAAAGAAATTATTAACAACGGTCTAGTGATGTGTACTTTTTGCATAAAATAACAAGGCGGCCATTTTGTATGCTATAAACTTACACAAAACGAAGGAAGTGAGTAACGAGAATTACGAATTGCAAGCATGCTGAGACTAACTGCAAGTTTCAACCAAGTTGAGCGTTTGTGTTGGCATAATTACGTTCGTTAGCGATGTTTAACTTTTAACTAGGTAAGTTAGTAGATAGTTTATTACATTTATTAGACAATATCTACACAAAACACTAAGAAAATGCAAAAAATCAAGTAAAAAATGACGGATATTATGTTTTAAAGTTAAAAATTTTAATAGAAAGTTCAAAGTTTTGGTTATGTACCTCTAACTATAGGCAACCAAGCGCACACCTATCGCAGTTTAGAATTAGGTTTAAACACGGCTACTTGCATTGTGCGCATAGTGGTGCGCACCAATCAAATGAAAAAATAACTTAAATTATGATTTAAGGTTAAAAATTTTAATATAAATTTTAAATCTTGGCTTATGTACTTCTAACTGTAGGCAACCAAGCTTACTAGCTGCATTTGCAAAGTTAGGGATGT
Organism: Atheta pasadenae; assembly: GCA_030264155.1. Lineage (NCBI taxonomy): Eukaryota > Metazoa > Arthropoda > Insecta > Coleoptera > Staphylinidae > Atheta > Atheta pasadenae. The sequence goes on along the minus strand of JARJDS010025644.1, from coordinate 2,548 downwards.
TTTATACCCGACGTATAAATATGATTTGTTTGAAAAGTGTGCGGTTATAAATCAGTTTTTAATGCGTGTTTGTTCGAGATGAAAACTCATAACCTCCTAACAAAATTCTTCCTTCTCTGTTCCGCACTTTGAGCTCTGCAAACTTTACGTGGCAGCAAAAGGGCACGCGAAACGAACATTTGTTTGTGAAATCGTTCGGAAAAGAAACGACATGCATATAAACTCACATCGTAAACTTTATCTCGAGCATGATTTTCCATTCTTACGCGATATTATTGAGATTTACAGTCTTCAAACAAGTCACAAACATTATTACGTTTATTTTCATTTTGAAAAAAAATTATATTAATTTGTTTTAGATGTGTATTTGGTTGCCTATGTTAATTTAACCAAATTAACAGCATACTTTGTGTGGTTTAGTGGTTTATTATTATTTAAACACTTAGTATATGATTGTAATTGTAATTGTCACGGAATACGTTTGTTGGTTCGTTGGTAGGTGTGGGCATGATGCACATTCACCTGTCCGTCATCATTTTAAAGAATGATTAACACCTTCTACACCCTATCGCATTATCCAGCTCGCGCGCCACTCGCCGTCGTCATTGTGCTTGTTGTGCACGAGTGCCGGCCCTTCCGATAGCCCTTTTCGTTTTCTCAAGACGTGTGGTTCGTATTCCTCGAAGACCTTCAGTTGTTGTTTTCGTTTCTTTTCTTCGCCGCACTGCTGCCATTTTTATCGAATTAGGTGCCTGTCTGAATGACGGCGCGAATGATATAATGATACTTGTTAGCAGGTTAACGCGTTATTCAGTTAAGCAGTTAGGGTTTCTCTTCTTGTTAAGGACTGCCACTTTGATCAAAAACACTAATTTATTAAAAAAAATAAAACAAAACAAAAAAACTAAAAAAAAATTTAATAAATTAAAGTAAAAATTATAGTACAACCTAAAACTCTAAAAACTTCTAAAATACCACAATTATTTAGTTTTTGAAAAAAAAAATCAACAATAGATGGCGCCATGAACTAATTTTTTTTAACTTAGGTAATAAACTGATAAAACAATACAAATTAAAGCCTAAATTTATAAATATTAATTAAATTATAAAAATTATACATTAACTTAATTTTAACTTGTCTTGTTTTGTTCGTTCTTTGTGATATAGTCACAATTGGTTGCATACGTTAAATGTATACACACGAATATGATGTGTAAACATTTAAGACCCGCATTTATTCATAAAATAAAAAAATATAAAGGCAGAAAGAAGAATTGTGAGTTATTGACTGACGCCGCTAAGTTATTACTTGGTTTCTTCTTCAAACGAATCGAAGATGTGCTTCACGCGACATGCCCATTGAATACAATGACGGACAGAACTGTAGGCAGGATGAACATTTATACATTGATATGCGTGAATTATCGAATTGATAGATGTACAAAACGTCAAAAGAATGAATGAAGAACTTTTCGAAACTTATTGAAACCTATCAACAGAGTCTAACAACTTGATATTGATATTTCAATCTTTTAATCTAGCGTTTAATTTAATTAATTACCATTAGTGATGATTAATTGTATAAAATATACCTTGTAGTAAAGATTGGTAAAGATCAAAGTTAAATTTTTGTGATATTTAAAATGGTAGAAATAAAACTTGTTTTTAATTACGATAGATGGCGCTGTGGGTACTAAAAGTAACAAAAATTCGTCATTTGACAAGTTAAATAAAACTTACACGATAAAATCTATATTTGATAACGTGATGATGCGATACAAGCGACAAAATTGATAAAAATGACAAATTCTAGTGTGAATTACAGACAACGCCCTTTTATGTACATTGTACACAACGTTATGCCTTCGTTCTTGTGTGATTGCTTGTCGTTGCTCGCATAATAAATGAACCAGTTATTAGTTTAGTGAGTTTCTTGCTGTCGACTGTCCGTGTTCGTTCAGCTTTTACACATACAATGTATATATATATAACTAATATTAATACATGCGTTGCTTTTGTGCGAGTTTTACATTCATCGCTTTTGCATTGCAAACGCTTTTCATCAACTAACTAAATATTACAATATTACGGTGTATCGGTTGTACCTTTACCATTCTTCCTTTTAATCTTTCACATTCAGGTTTAGTTCAGTTATTTAGAAATAATCACATTAATGTGTTAATCTATTAGTGAAATTGTGAAATAAATCTTTATTGTACACAAAATAGAATTTATGACGCTATAGATGATAAAATGTTGTTTATTACATTTATGCACAATGACTAAAATGAAGACAAACGAAGACAAACGTATTATGAAAATTAGTCACGTGGTATTGTCCGTTTGCTCGATGGAGTGTTATATTGATATTTAGTGCGTGCGGAGTATAATATGACGACCGTCGCCATTGTGTACGACGCGTGGCGGACACGTGGCGCGGGATGTAAAGAGTAACGATGCGCAATGCGCGTGCCCGATTACTTTGCGGTGTTATTAGAGTGTAATTATTGTAAAAATGAATATCTAACGATGTAACAAGTATTTTTTT
>JARJDS010025638.1:0-11675 GCA_030264155.1 Atheta pasadenae | reverse complement strand
TGATGCTTTCCTGATGATCGTGATGAGCTGCATGGCACACAACACGCAGCACCAGAGTGCCGCATTCAGTTTGTTGAGTGTTGTCAGGTGTCCGCACTCTTGGCAACAATCTTTTCGTCTCTGTTCATCTATTCGAATGCATAATTCAACATTGATATATCTATCTCTGTCAGGCTTATACGTCCGTATATGACTAGCCTGCTTTTGTTTTTTGTTTGCTTCTCGCTCTTGCGCGTTGCGAGAGTGTCACGCAGTGGGGGCGCTCTGTTCGACATTCAACACAATCGACGCGATTCGACATTCATTTATTATACGGTACGCCGATGGATGCGCGCCGCTTGGGCGCACGATGACGGACGAACAAGGCGCGCAGAGTGATGGAGGGTTCCCCGCCACCCGAGGGCGGATTTTCGTGCAGGCTTTCGGTATGGCGTGTGTGCACCGAACGAGGCGATTCTCGGAAAGTTTCGAAGAGTCGAAAACGGGTTGCTCGCAGTGCCGAGCAGCCACAGCAGCAGAAGAAATAGAAATGTCAGCGTCACTTCGCTTCGCCAAAGCACAGGTTCTTTTTGGTATGGGATGAAAACTAAAAGGCAAAACAGAAAATCAAAGATGCCGACTGTTTCTTGGGGTCTCTTAGGTTAGGTATACAGCCTGATTTTGTATTACATCACACATTTGGTTTTTTTGGACTCATAAGTTGTGGGAGTAAAATAAAATCAAGATATGGTATATGAGAATATCTCAAAGACTTGGGGAAGAAAGATGAAAGAAGGCATTAAAATTGGGGGCGGGAGCCACTGTTCGAATCTGTAGAATGCTCGAATGAGGAAACGATTAGGTATAAAAAGAATAAAAATAAAGGAAGAACGTTTCGTGCGAAAAACGCTGGAAGCACGAAGACGAAGGAGCTCAGGATCTTGGAAACACTTTGATGTTGCTTCTTTGGTCGTTTTGGGGTTGGGACTTTGGGAATATTTGGAATTTTGAGGAAATGAAATTTTCCACCTACCAACTGAGACAGACGCGGCAAGACCGATAAGCTTAGGACTTTGACAGAAAGAAAATTGGAAAAGTGTAAAGCGTTGAACACTTAGAAATTACTTCAAAGAATCAAAGACATGTCAAATGTCAAAAGCACCAAAAGTGTTGATTGGTAATCTCTTTCTGGGTCTTTCTAGCTTTTAATGGTCAACACCATGGATACCTAAGGACTTGATTCGACTTTGAAATGCCCTAATCTTCAAATTTTCAAAATAATAAATAAAACACTTCTGTCCTTTGTTTTTGTAACAATGAGAACATTTTGTGATAGAAATCTTTCTGAATTCACGCAATCGAACAAATAGGAATCTTATAGAAATCTGAACTATCTTTAATCAGTATGATAGGTCACTGTACAAAGAGATAGTCCAATATGCACAAATGTATTGATAAACAAAAGATAAAATCTAACAACCTAGGAAACAAAAAACAACCAGCAAAACACTTGCACAAATAAACAAGTTTCAGATGTTTTCGTTGTTTGGGTGCTGTTTATCTTTTGTTTGTCTCGTTTCTTTGAAAATCAAATACATAGCGAGTTTAAAGCAAATTTACAATAAACAGTTTCAGAAATTAGCTAACTCTATTTTGTTTTCTGATTCCAATCAAATGAATGTTACTTAAGATATGCAGATAACTGTAGATTTGTTCTTGGATTACCAACCATCCAAGGTACAAGTTATTTTAACCAAACTCTCTACAAACAGTTTAGCTAACCCTGACAAACAATTGCAACCTGGGTTGTTCATTATTTGACAATCTGTGATGATATCACGATATTTTCGAAGATTTTGATAGTAGAAACACATTGAACTTTCCCTTGATTGTGAGGTTTAACAATTTTTCAACCACAATTTGCCTAGAAATGATCTGAATACCAAAATGAGACATAACTTTAAAAGATTATGAAGAATATCCATAAATTGAAAATGTGGTAGCCATTGCTGTCAAATCTTTGTTTAACCTTCGTAAACTTTTGGTTACCAAACTGTTCACTCATTAACATTTCAACAATGTTGTATGAAGCAACAATGCCCTCATCAATTACTCTCGATGACGTTTGCTGTCTTGTTGGGCTCGCCAAGGTCCACCGAATGCGACATTCATCAAAATCTCCAATCCCCAACCAACGGTCCATGATCCCAACACAAACAAATCCTAACCCAACTGAAGTATTGCAGGAATCTGACCGAACGTAAAAAATCCAAAATACCAAGCTTTCAAAAAATTGGTTTTATTTTTAAATCTAAAAAAAGAATAAAATATTCCGTTCATGCTGATGATCAGTCGGCCATTAAAAATGTATTAAATATCACGTGACTACCCAGTGATTGATGCGTATATAAATGCGCCCTCTAGATTGAAAAAAATAAATGTGGGATTAAGTCATGTGCCTTCTGAGTATTTACTAGCAGGGATAAACACATCATTTGTTTGAATTTCCAAACATTTGCATACAAAAGCGCCATTGTTTCTCAGTAGGTTTGCATGCAACAGCGCGTCGAAGCGCTAATAAAATATGGTGGCCTGACGACTGCGACGACTGGTCGCCCAAGCAACCTTCCCAAACATGCGTCGCGTCCAACGATCAAGTCCCAGGCGCTTCCTAACCAGTTCAACGCTAAGCCAAACACCAACCTTCGTTTGTTATCCCACAATGACGCAACGCACGCACCGCTCGTTTATTTCCGTCCCTGGCTGACTGGTTCAAACATTCGCTCATCTTGTATTTCTCTTTTTCGCATTGCTTTACAGCATACGTTCACTCTCTCGTGCATTCATTACGTATATCTGTCTTCGTTCACTCTGGTTCCCCAAGAACCGCCGGCGTAATTCCCCTCGTAGCCCCTCGTTTTTAAACGCACTGAATCTGTTTTCAACCATCCAATGAACGTAGTGGTGGGGCAACGGCAACTACAATTGGTTGTTCCAAGGTCATCCACTCGTCGCGCGAGCTTGCTGCGCTAGCATTACGCATGCGTCGTTTTCCATTTTTCGTCGCGTTGCATGGTGGGCGACGCTCCTAGGCGGCGGTGGAAGCAAAAGCGGCAGTTTCGCTTCGGTCTCGTCCACGGCGAGTGCGCGCTCTCCCTACTCGTTACAATTCACTCTCGCACTCATACACTGAAACAGTGCCTGTGCAGTGGCGTCTCATGGAATTGTGTGGTGTTCGCAGTGCCATCGGATTAAACAAACTACAAAACTATAAGGAGATTCGGCATTGTTCTGTTCTTATTTCCATTTGTTTGTTTTTATCGTACGGTGATTGTTTATGCACGACGCGGATCGAGCAGGCCAGCACGTCGGCAGCTCGGCTCACCGAGAACCGGATATTTTTCCCATCAGTTTTGAGTTTGAGTTGCGTTTGATTTGATAATGGAACGGAGGTCTTATGGTTTCTTTACGAAAAGGTTTGCTTTTGGTTTTATTATTTTAGTTACTTTTTATTTTTAAAATTTGTGTTGAAACAAAAACAAGAGTTGTTGATTTATGGTATTGGGATTGGACCACAGTTGGATACAGCGCTTGCTTAGACCGAATTAAGAACGGTAGGAAACAATCGCTTGTTATTTCGATGTGCTGTAAACGTGTTTGATCGTTGTTGTTGCGTGTATGTGTAGGTGTGTTAGTGTTGGATATGAAGATTGTACGAAGAATTCATTACATCACATGATGTTGCTGTGTGCAAGAGCGCGTAACGCGGTATACACGCAGGAAGCACTGCACTGTGCTGTGCGTACGTCCCTGGGATATTCGAATTTTGTGTTCGCATTCGTTCCCCCTTCGTGTTCGGCTTTCTTTGTCGTTCGGGCAGCGTCGCGTGCTTGTGCATGCCAGTGGGTTGGTCCGCAGCCGGCGGGAGAGCGTTGTGGCTGGTGCCCCGCTCTGCGCCATCGCACTGCGCATACACTTGGCAACAATGCGTTCGGTTCAGTATGGCATATCGCTATTTCTGTCGCTTTTTAACACTCGAGCGTGCTTTGTTTAACGCGTTGCTTTCGACATGCGGTACTGTTAAAGTTGATAACTTCGTGCACCGACCGGTTGGAACGCTGAACATTGCGTTCTAGCATGCAGCTTTAATTTTCTCCGAGCAAGATGGAGTAAAAGAGATAGACATATGACGCTGCTGTTAGCAGAGTGAGAACCAATGAGTGCGTGCATTTAAATTTATGTATGTCGGGCCAGTTTTCGTTCGTACTTTGTTATCCTGCGTTGCCACATTTATCAAAACAAATGCTTTACTTTTTATTTGTAGGTAAAACTTGTATTTATATCTTCGAATCTTCAAATTTAAAGAAAACTTTTATGTAGTAAGCTTTGAAAAGTTTTTAGCAGTAAGTTGTGGTAGTAAATTTTCGTATTTTGTTGATTTTCGGTGCGCCGGGTGCGAGCGACAGCAAAATAACGAGAACGACGAGAATGCTGAGGGTTGGACTCTATTATACTCGCTACGGTCTCTCCCTTTCGAAGGGTGCACACAATCTCTCCTTTCCCCTATACTCTATCGCTCTGTAGCGTTGAACGAAGGGGAATTGGACGCCGGGGAGCGCGAAATGGCATGAGCGCGAATGCCTTTCGCGTTCGGCTGGGTTTCACCCTTCGTGCGCGCAACGCTTGAACAAGGGTTTCGAATATCTGGAGGGGTTTTCATTTCCGACGATACGTAACGCAGGGGGAGCGGCCATTGGGGCGCAAAACGCCATTAGCTACAAGCTGCAAAGCCTATACTACACGATGGAAAGCTGCTTTTTAAAAGTACGAAACAGAACACATCACGCCATCTCTTATTGCACAAACGTACTTTTACCCTCTTATTTAGAATGAACCCTCGCTGGTAAAGTTTTAATTTATCCAGGCCTAGGTTATAAATGGAGATGCAAGATGCAACATTTGCATAACACTAAAGAACAGAATACAAACTTTGGGTGCTCTCAGCGGGTGAGGCTCCCAAGGAATGGAAGGCCAACTCCGCCCCGTTTTTCATTTTCGTCATTATCGGCTGTGAGCGAACGTTGAATGCCGAACGCACTAAACCGATTTCATGACGGTCGACTGGGACCATAAACCCGTAAAAACCCCATGGCGTCTTTCGTACTCTCAGGCAGACCGACCATTTCGTTTACGGTCTTAAAAGTAATTTCACTTTTTTTAATGCTCTGACACATGGGTTATGACCATATCCTAGTATATGAGCGTATTTTTCAAAACGTCTAAATTTTCAACTCACAACGAACCCAAAAGGTGCAGGTATATAAAATGTAAACTGAATTGTGCATAGGATTTAAACGAACAGCTTCAACTACTTATTACAAGAAGAAAGTTTTAAATACGAACTTTCGTATTTATGACAATTTCTTTGGAAATTTTAGTTTTAGTACTTTGTACTTTTGAGTTTTATACTTTCGGGGTTTACTTTAAGTATAGGGTGTATCAGAGGTCTTAAAATGGTACCAGAATTTGTAAAGTTTGAAGAAAGTAACGAAAAATACGAGGCAGCACACAAAGTTTTCAGATTATTTTAGACTTTAGACGAGGCAGACGAAATTTAATACGAAATTTAGTACGGGGAACAAAAAGCGACTCCAAGAGAGTCTGGAGTAGTTTGGAAAACATTTTGAATGGAATTTTCTCCCGTGTGTGTCAACGGAATAAGTAGCTTACTAGTGATTGGATGTATGGCATGAATGTGATACGGGACATGTGTGTGATTACTGATTACTTGTGAAATGAAATGTGAAATGCGGTACAAAATGGAGCACATAGACCGGCAACCAGCAGCAGCCATGAAAAGAATGTGCAGCTGTCGCTTTTCATGTCACAGGGCTCGCCTGTCAACTAATAAACGACAAAGTCATCAGGGTTTTAACAATCAAAACTCAACATTTGTTGTACGAGTGCAAGATTTTGCTAAATTTGTATTTAACCTCAAAATTGTTTTAGGCTTTCTATTATATCTACAGATAAATTTATGTAGAAAAGTTTTTTGTCCGGTTTGTCTGGTTTTTCATCTGTACTGGCTCATCTTGCTCAGAGTTTTTACCCTTTTTCGATAACACTAAAAAATACAATCATCCCCTTTTTATGTTGCCTGCCTCGAATGATTGTGAGCTTGTCCCGGGCCGGTTTTTACAACAGCGCCCAAGAGTACCATCCTCATCTTCGGTTCACCCCTTGTAAAAAAAATTCATTTCAGAGCCCTCACTATAACAGTTTCGTCCCGTGTTTTTCAGTTTTAGCGTTAGTGTCAAACTTTTACTTGTACTTACTAGGTACGGTACGAAAATTCTCTTCTTCTGATCTGATTTGTATTTTCATTATTTTCTGTGCTTTGTTTCTCATTTACGTTTTGAATTACAGATCTCAACATTACGATAACCTCCAAGCTGAGCAACAGCAATTACAAAAGCAACCTTTGAAAGATACAACTAACACCTCCGTTGGTCTTAAAAATAACAAAGTAAATAACAACGAAGAAGAATCTCGACACGAAGTAGTGCCAGAATCGACTCAAACTGTGCAACAAACCGGCGGACAACAGCAGGAAGCCAGTCGTTCTCTGCAGTGTTTAGAAACTTTAGCGCAGAAAGCCGGTATCTTTGACATCACAGCTGAAGACTGCAAGTACGATGCTGCCACCACGCTGCTAAATTTGGAGCGTGGTCATCATAACAGTATGAGCGAGCTGAACAAATCCGGACAAATGGATCAAAGTCAGCAACAACAGGGCAATGCCCAACAACAACAACAGCAGCAGCAGCAGCAGCAACAACAACAACAACAACAACAGCAGCAGCAGCAACAAGCACAACAACAAGCGCAGGTTGTTCAACAACAAGTAGTGCAACAACAATTACAGCAGGTTCAAATGCAACCAGATCAAACGATGGTCCCAGCACAATCGCCACAACATATCCAACAGATTGCTACGTCAATGGGCCCTCCACAACATACAGTATCTATGCATCAGCAGGTCGCACAAGGTGGACAAGGCATGACGATTCAAACTCAAGGCGGACAATTGGTAGCGGCAGGTTCGAACAATACGACTATTACTACGATGAGCCCATTGCAACAAGCTGGACATACTCAACAAATGACTGATTGGGGAGGTCGTGTACAAGTTATCCAACAACCCATTCAGAATCAAGCTTTTGTGCCGCAGATTTATAATGCGCAAGGCCAACCGCTTATCATGCCCGGAAATATCCAACTTCATCCGGGTATAAATCCCCAGCAGATTCAAGTGATTACTAAACCTTTCCAAGGTAATCAGTTGGGTCAGCATATGATCACTACCGCGCAGGGTAAACAGGTGATCCAAGCAAGTCAAGCAGCTACTTTTCCTTACACTATACCGACGACACAAAATCAACAAACGTTGGTGTTCAGTCAACTGGCGATTGGGTCACAACCTAATATCATTCATAACACCACAGCAGGGCAAAACAATGCTGTCAATCAACAGAAACAGGCTGAAATGCACAAGGTACAAATGCAAGGACAAAAAGTCCAAATGCAGAAAGTTACCGGCAATGTTCAGACTGTAGCTACTGGTCAACAGCAGCAAGGACAATGTGTTCAAGTCTCACAGGCTATGATTGGGTCTCAACCAACGGCTCAGATTATCAGCCAGATTCAGCCCAATGGACAGCAGATGCAATTTGCAGCGCCTTGGCAATTCTCGAATGTGCCCCAAGTTTGGACTACTAATGGTTTGCAATCTGGACTTATTGCACAGAATCCTATTTTTATCCGAGGTACAAACCCTGATGGGACTCCAGGAATGTTTATTCAGCAAAGTGCACAACCGGCCACGATACAAACTCCACAAAATCGTAAGTTTTGACTTGATTGTACTTAAAATTGGTGTATAACGTTTTCCTAATGGTTTTAGCTACTCAAGGGGCAACCATCACAACGCAAGGTATTCAGCAGTTGGGTAAACCCAGGCCTGCAGCGGATAACATCCAACCCAAGCAAACAACAGCACGCCCGTTGAATATACTTCCTTCAAACGCACAGGCTATCCGTCCGGCTAGTTCTGTTTCAACTCAGACGATAAGTGCTCAACAGCAGGTCTTAGGCGCGAAAATTGCAACCAAGGTTAGAGCGAAAGCACCTGGGATTCGGACATCACCAGCACCAAAAGCTGATGCTTCTAATCAGACTCTGCAAAAACCTCAGTACACTCAACCAATTCAGCATAACGTACAACTGAATAACAAGTAAGTTAAATTATTTGTTAACATTTTAATTTGTTAGTAACAGGGGATTACAATTGTTTGTAATCTGGCCGATGTGGTTGCAAACAATTGCAACATTTATTAACATTTGTGGCGTTTGTTACATTTGTTGCTATTTGTTGATCATATTCCCGATATCAAACGCTAGATCTCTGAGCGAATGCGTTAAGTTTAGTAATTTGCTTCGTTCTCTATGCGACATTTCTATTTTAATAATTGTGGTTAAATTTGTGAAGGAATCCATGTTTTATCGTATTGTCTGTTTCGCCAGTGGTCACAGGATGCTTGTAATGAACACCTCCACCGGAGGCATAACTATGGCTCCGGGTTCTCCTATGACTGCTGAGAAAGCTCAACAAATGGTGCAGAACCAGAAGCAGGTTCAGCAGGGCCAACAGCAACAAACGCAGCAAGTGATTATGCAACATCAGATTCAGCAGCAGGCGATGCAACAAATGCAGTTCCAAGGACAACAGCAGCATATTCAACCGAAAATGATGAGTAAGTTATTTTCAAGGAAACCTATTGGTTTAAGGTGTTAATTTTATATTAATCTTTTAGCCATGCAAGCGATTCAACAACCTATGCAAGTCCAAGGTGATAGACCAATCATGCCCGTTGTGTCTATGAGTGCTCAACCCACAGCTCAAGTTCAACAAACTATGCAATCAATGCAACAACTTCAGGGTACCATCCATCCGCTCCAATCAAATCTGGCTGTGACGCAGCAACCAATGCAAATGAATATTCAGCAAATCCACCAAGTAAGTAATATTACCACATTTACCACTGGCGCCGGAGTACAGCACGTGTTTGCGTGTCGATGAATCATTCGCCACGATAAATATAGGATGGGTTTTAACTAATATTCATATTCTCTCTCGCAGCAGTTGCCGCAGATGACGCCGCAAGGCACAATCATCGGACAACTACACACGCCGACTGGTATTAATCAAGTAACCGGCGCGCAACAGCTCCAACAGTTGGGACAACCTGGCCAACAAACCATCACGATTGCAGCGGCTGCTCCACAACAAATCCCATTACCTGCGAGTGTTCCTCAAGTGAAGACTGAAACTGGTGTTGAAGCTATTTCTGCTGATAGCAGCGCTGAGCCACCGAAAGAAAATGGTGTGGTGGAAAAACAGGAACCTTTATCAGCTGAAGTAAAACCACTCATCAATGGCGTGGAAGTAAATCCTACTGCTGCAGTTGCTCCTACACCTATGATTGGCACTGTACCATCGGTTCCAGTATCAACTACCAATGAAAACGGTCTTCCGATTGCTACAACAGCTGAAGAAGTTAAAGAACGTTGTCCACCGAAAGCAATGGTTAAACCACAAGTTCTAACGCATGTTATTGAAGATTTTGTTATTCAAGAATCGTCGGAACCATTCCCGATCATTCGCAGTTCTTTGCTGGGCGAGTATAAACATCCTGCTCCTGATAAGGATCATCCTGACGAGCCCCTTAAGAAGAGGCACGCTGTGGAGGATCTAGGCAGCGAGTATGCTAAGTGTGAACATTGTGGAACAGTGGATCTTAAAGCTAAATTTAAGAAAAACAAACGTTTCTGTTCGATGGTTTGCGCAAAAAGTGCCAAGAACAAAGAAGGCAAAAAGAAGTGGGATAAAGATGAATCTATGGAAATTGATGTGGATTCTGCTGCATCAGGAGCGGAAAGTTCGCTCAGTCCGACAGGATCAACACAAGTACATTCTGAAGACACTACCCCGAAAATCGACCCCATTAAATGGAGTGTAAGTGTTGTTTTACTTTTTTCTTTCTTTTCAAACTTACGTCAATTAATATTTTGACTAAATTTTGTTTTACAGGTTCAAGAAGTATATGACTTTATTCGAAACCTTCCTGGCTGTTCTGACTACGCCGAAGACTTCCAGATTCAAGAAATCGACGGTCAAGCACTCATGCTTCTCAAAGCCGATCACCTAATGACCGCAATGAACATGAAGCTTGGGCCAGCGTTGAAAATTGTCGCTAAAATTGACGATATGCGGATAGATAAAGATCCGCCCAAACAAGCTTAAGTTTTCTTTAGATGTTTAAACCTATAAGACTTTACGTTCAAGTAAAAAATCTCGATTCGGTGATGTGATAAAATTAAATTTAAATACAGTATAAAGTGCTAAACGTTAACGAAAATAATAATTATTATTTAAATGGTAATCCAGTAAATACTGAAGAGTTTAATTTAAATTAAAATTTGAACAATGTTTAAGCGCTGTGTAAATATTGTATATAATCGACAAATTATTTAGCTTTAAGTATTTAATGAGTATAATGGTGTAGCTTTTGATATATTTTAAACTTGATACTGACTATGTTTAATTTAATTATTCAGAGACAATTGACATTTGACGCATTGCGTCCTAACACACGAGATGTGCGCTCTACTGACCAGCACTGTGTTCTATGTGTAAATAAACTAGATATTTGTAAATTTATAAATTTATATAATGCTCGATTTTTGGTTCGATTGACGACAACTGATGATGTAAAAAGTAGAATTTTTATGCATAATCAAATCAAAATTGTCATGCTATTTTGTTATCTCATGTTGGGATCATGGGAAATAATGTAGGAAGGAAGGAATGAATGACACAGAGAGGAAAAGTGGTGTGTAGGTATAAATGTGCAATTTCACTATTACATTCATTGTATTATCTATCGCTGTATTGATGACTTAAATCAATTGAAATTATGTTCAATTTTTTTTTGGAAGCATTTATAGCAATATGCATATTATTATTATGAAATGAAATAATTATAACTGCCACTAATGTAATAATTTAATGTACTGACGATTCTGATGAATAATATGATTATTTAAAGTTGTGCTTGTTTTTATTTCAGTTTAATTTTAATTCAATTTTGGCCAAAAGAAAGTATTTAGCGTGTATGCGGTTGCCTACGGTGCGACCCTACGCTGCGCGTATGCTTCACTGCTACACGCGTAGTTCTGCACGTGCACACGTACACTAGTCGCTGCGCGTTAGTAGTAGTGCAGCAGTCGTTTGCGCTTCGTAATTCTTCGCACACATCGTATTTAGTGTGTGTTTTTTAAATTTAATTGTTTGATTTATTCCTTATGTTATTGTTTTCAGCTTTATAACATAATATAACAAACAAATCTGTGTGTTAACTAGTATATCAGTTTTGTTTAGAAAGATATGTTAACAATGTAATGTTTATCATATGCTAGTTAACATTTAATTGCAGAAATGGGAAATAGCCCAGTGGTTAAGAATTCGCTTGTTGAGCCGAATATCTACGGTTCGATTCCCGCTTTGGGTTTCTTTTTTTCTTAAGTAAGAAGCATTACTTAATGCTTAGTTAAAATTGAATTAGGAATTGAAAAAT
>JARJDS010025583.1:0-17477 GCA_030264155.1 Atheta pasadenae | reverse complement strand
AAGTTGTTGAACGTGTAACAACTTAGTTTTTTGGTTATAACTCCGCCATTTTGTAAGTTACCGTAATTATTTTTGGTTAAATAAATAAACGATAAGCTGTTTCATTGATTATTTATTTTTATTGTATTGAATTTAAGTTAAAAACATTGTTTATTTGTTGTTAAAATAAAACTAAATTGTTTAGACAAAGTTGTTGAACGTGTAACAACTTAGTTTTTTGGGTATAACTCCGCCATTTTGTAAGTTACCATAATTATTTTTTTTAAATAAATAAACGATAAGCTGTTTCATTGAATATTTATTTTTAATGTATTGAATTTAAGATATAAATATTGTTTATTCGTTGTTAAAGTTAATTTATTTAGAATAAAAAGTTGAATGTGTAACAACTTAGTGTTTTGGTTATAACTCCGCCATTTTGTAAGGTACCATACTCATTTTTTTTAAATAAATAAAAGATAAGATGTTTAATCAATTACTTATTTTTATTGTATTAAATATAAGTTGTAAATATAGTTTCTTTGTTGTTAAATTACAAATTAAAAAAAATAATTTAAGTTAAATTTTACTTTTAATTTATTTTAACTATAGATTTAAAAATAATTATAATTACAAATTGACTTACCCAAGCATCGTATTTATTAACCCTGTCATTCTTGTTTCACTAAGTAATATTTTTAAATTTAACCATTCACTGTTTAACAATTTTTTTGGAACAATTGTTGCACTGGTTGTTTATATACGCATTAAAGAATTCTGTTTATTTGCGCAGTAGCGCTTTCGTTATCTATTTATTTTTTAAAATAAAACGTTTACTTATTAAAATACTTAGCATTGTTTTTTGATAATTTACTTGAAATCATATGTAACGTTCGCTTTAAAGTTGAACTGCATATCTGAAACATTGCGAAACTAAGCGAATACTTTTATACCTAAAACAAGTGTAGACATCTACAGTTGTTAAAAGCATTTTTGTTAAGTTCAAGGTTATTAAGGTCATTAGTTACAACAAGAAATAGTTTAAATTAATGTTGATTATTATATAATTTAAGAATTATAACTGTGTTTTGGTTTGTTTGTATAATTTACACTTTTATACATTAGTTAAAACTTTTTTAGGTTGAAACAAAAATATAGATAATTTATTTATCTTTAAGTATATTTTTAGATCTTATTTATATTTTAATTAGTTTAAGAAATATTAACAATTTAGTTGTAGCTTGTTTTGACGCTTAAATTTTATTTTAAAGTTCATTCAAGTTTAACTTAAAGAATCTTTATGAAATATATTTTTTAATAAATAATCTTTAACGAAAAGCTTTAGATAATTTATTTATCTTTCATAATAATTTTGAATTATATTTTTATCTCTAATAGTTTAGAAAATATTAACAAATTTGTAAGAGTTGTATTTTCAGCGCACACAATTTTTGATAAAAGTAAGTATTAATTTTAACTTACATAATTATTATTTAAAATATTTTATACATAAAAAAATTAGAATAAATATAATAGGTAATTTATTTTTCTTTTTAAATAATTTTGAATCATATTTTTATCTCTAATAGTTTAAAATATATTAACGAATTAGTTGTAGTTGTTTTTTGAAGCTTAGTTTTCTAAATTTTTTTTATAGTTTCACTTTTAACTTAAAATATGTTTAGAATTATATTTTTCACAAATAAGTTGTTATAACAAAAAATTTAAATAATTTATTTAAATTTTATAATAATTTTAGATCATATTTTTATCTCTACTAGTTTAGAAAATATTAACAAATTAGTTGTAATTGTTTTATTTGTGTAAATATATTTTGATTTAAATAAGTTTTATTTTTAATTAAAAAAATATATATGAAATATATTTTTCACAAAAAAACTGTAAAACAAAATTTTTAGGTAATTTATCTACCTTTCAGAAGAATTTTATATCATATTTCTATCTTTAATATTTTACTAAATAATAACAATTTAGTGCAATAACTTTTTTGTCGGATAATTTAAAAAATGTTTGTATGTTGGGTTGCATACAATGAAACTGCGTTTTGTAATATAATTTGATATAATTCAACCACTTCAATAGTATATATTTGATTACAAAATTATTTGTTCCACCTTTATTGAGTGAAAACGTTCGGATATTATCAGTATTAATAAAAATGATTACTTGTCTGATTAGAACAACCAAAGTACACAAGTACATAAGTTCCAAATCATTTTGTATCTAATTGTTAAAGTGATAAGTTGCAAGTAAGTAAATTGTTTCTCATTTTAAACAAATATAAAAAAGCATACATTTGCAGGAATTTCTTTTACAATGGAAAATAAATTATTAACTTCAATGCAAAGAGCTGCAATTGATTTTTATGACAGTAGGGAATTTGAAAGGTTAAATCGTACTAGTCCATCTAACGTTGACGAAAGACATAGTCCGTTTGAAGATACACCATTAATATATGCATGCCGTATGAATAAACTAGAATTAGTTCAATATTTTTTGGAACATGGCGCTAATGTAAACTTAACTGGGCAAGGTGAAATAACCGCATTAGAATGTGCTTCCGAACATGGCTTTCTAAGCATAGTTCAAGAATTACTCAATGTGGGTAATTTTGGTGATAAAAAAAAATATATTTCCTACTCTATAGAAATAGCCGCAGAATATGGACACGTTGATGTACTTGAAGAATTATTGAAGCACGGCGCCGACGTCAATTTAACTAAAAACCCATATGAGTTTTCAGCGTTGATGAAAGCATCGCGGAATGGATATCTAAATGTAGTTAAAGTATTGTTGAACAACGGTGCTGAAATTAACAAAGTTAAAGAAGAAGGCTACAATTGGGGTAGCACCGCATTAACTTACGCAACAGAAAATGGAGACTTAGAAATGGTCAAAGTTCTGTTAGCACATAAAGCTAATATCAATTCCGTGGATATACAACAACTTGATATTTTGATAAAAGCGTGTTATCATGGTTATCTCGATATCGTACAAGAGTTACTCAATCATGGCGCTGATATCAATTCTCAAAACAAAAATGGCGATACTGCATTGACATCAGCAGTAGAACAAAACCATCTTGATGTTGTACAAGAACTACTAAAACATAATCCTAATGTCAATCAAGCTAATAACGCTAAGTTCACACCTTTGATGAAAGCGTCAAAAAATGGATATTTAGATATCGTAAATGATTTAATTCAAAACGGTGCTGATGTTGGTGGTTTATCATTGATACAAGCGGCGGAAAATGGCCACTTACAGATTGTTAAAGTATTACTTAACCATGGTTGTGATGTGAATTTTGTTGGAAATTGGTTTGATGATAACGCTTTGATCAAAGCATCACAAAATGGCCATTGGAAGATTGTAAAAGCGTTATTGAACTTTAATGCTGATATACATTTGTTTAATCGAAATGGTACCAATTCGTTAATAGTTGCTTCCGAGAACGGACATTTACAAGTAGTGAAACTTTTATTACAACATGGTGCATATGTGAAATCATTCAACAAACAAGCCACCACGCCATTGATTAGTGCAGCAGAAAATGGTCATGTTGATGTCGTTCGGGAACTATTAAGACATGGGGCTGATATTCGAGATTGTAGATATGATGAGTACACACCGTACACACCTATAATGCTAGCGGCTAAAAATGGTCATTCGGAGGTTGTAAAGACATTGTTGAGACAACCAACTAAGTTTAATTTAACGGATGAAGAATCGTTGGTATTAGCATCAAGAACAACAAAAAATAATTTTGAAATAGTAAAGGAGTTGTTAAAGCACGGTTGTCGTGTAAACACTTTGGACAATTTTCTACAAAGAGGAAACTCAAATGCATTGGTAGAAGCGGCGTTTCAGAAACATTTAAATTGTGTAAGGGCGTTGTTGTGGTATGGTGCAAATGTTAATAAACCTGATCAGCATGGTTACACACCCCTAATGTGTGCTTTACATAGTGAAAACGAATACACTTATCACATTACTAAAGCTCTGTTAGATTATGGTGCCGACATAAATGCAACCAATCAAAATGGGAGTACAGCTTTACATCAATATGCTGATTTTGGTAAATCTTATTCTAATTCAATTACAACAATGAAGTGTTTATTAGAACATAAACCAAATTTGAATGCCCTTGATGCAAACAATCATACACCTTTGCATACTGCAGTTAAAAGGAACTTTATTGAGGCTGTAAAATTGATGTTAGATCACGGAGCTGATCGTACAATTAAATCTAAAGACGGAGAAACACCTGCCGATATTGCTAGAAAGTTTGAATATCAAACAATATTGGAATTACTTGAAAAAAGTGCTTAATAAATAAATACGATTCGCTTAAAATACATTTTAAAGTTTTTAGATAATTTATTTAACTTTCATAATATTTTTAGTTTATCTTCTTATATAAAATAGTTTTTTGATGGTTGATATTTTGTTTAAAATAACTTTTACCTTTAACTTAAAAAATGTATATGAAATATAATTTTTACAAAAAAATTGTATAAATAAAAGTTTTAAATAATTTATTAAAATTTCAGAATATTTTTAGTTTATATTTATATCTTTATTAGTTTAAGTAATATTAATAAATTTGTTGCAATTTATTTTTGACGCTAAGAAATTTTGTTAAAAATAAGTTTTAAGTTTAACTTTAAAAATATATATGAAATATAATTTTCACAAAAACTTGTCTAATCAAAAAGTTTGGGAGATTTATTCAACATTTAGAAACATTTTAGATCATATTTCTATCTTCAATATGTTAGGAAATATTAACAAATTAGTGCAATTACTTTTTTGACAAATAATAATAATAATTGCTTGTATATTGAGTTGCATACAATAAAACAAATTGTAATTGCAAGATACGTTCGAAAACCCTGGGTGATAATTACTCTGGGTGACACACTACGTTTTCAAACGCAGGCGATTGTTACATTGGGTCACCCAGCGTCTCTGCCCAGCATCGCCCTCAATCTGCCCTCAAACCACCCTCAATCACCCTGTTCGAGCTCGAGTAAGCGCCCTCTACATTTAATTTTCATAGTTTCGCCCAGTTTTGCCAACCAATCAGAACTTGATTCTGGTTGATTCTGGTTGAAATTACTTGAAGCGTTCGAGAAAGCCGGGTAATGTGATGTGATGTCACATCACCATCACCCAAGTGTCACCCAATGTTTTCGAACGTAGCCCAGATATTACTAGAAAATTTAAACGTCAAAATATTGAAATTACTTAAAGAACGTGTTAAATAAATAAATAAATAAATAAATACGACAAATACGGTTTGCTTAAAATATATTTTAAAGTCTTGCAAAAAAGTTACGACTAGCTATAAACACATTGTACAATTATCATAAACTTATATCATAATCTTGTAATCGTATATAAACAAAAAGCAAAACATAATAACATAAAAAAAGAAAAAAAAACACATTCAAATAAACATTTGCGAATTAACAAGTTACTAAAACCAGATCTCCTCTAGTTTTATCTCGTGTTTTTTGTGCGCACATTAAATAATATATAAGACAAAGTAGTAGATAGACATTGTATCATACATAAAAAAAAGTATGGCATTTCAATTCACATTCACACTTTCACAATTAAAACCAAAATCATGAAAGTGATACAAATGTACTTTGTACAATAGCTTTATACAATAAAATAAACCAAAATGAAGAAAACAGCTCTAATACAACATAAAGTTTTGTTATTGAAAGAAAAAAATTATTATCGATTAGAATTATATTGAAGAAGTAAAATTAAACTTCGCTTAGTATGTTTGGTGTTGTGTTTTTAATTGTAAACAATGTTTATTGTTTACAATATATACAATCTGTTATTGTCAATATATTTATTATTCAAACAAAGTTTTATTGCTTTGTGTCTTATATTTTAGGCTTCGTATGCTTCTCATATTTGTATGTCATATGGCACTTTATGGAATGGTATCGTCTACAATTCAAACTAATTCTAGTTTGCTCTAAACAGCATATAAAGTCTATATCATACAATACAATATAATAAACTATTTGTTTATAAATATTTATCAATTTTTCATAGTTTATATTTGAGGTTATGATTATCAGTGACATCATAAAAGTTACTCAAAGTATTATAACTAAAAATGCCTTTTGTCATTGTAAAAACTTTAAGGCACTAGTACTAGTACTAGATCGGTATTTTAAAAAATATTGATGATATTGTTTGTTTTTAAATAAAAATAATTTTTATTTAATTTTTAAGTCATCGAAGATTCAAAACAATTTAATTGAATTGAAAAAATTGTTTCGAAGCATGACAATTAAAATTAAAAACTAAATAAAAATTAATTTAATATAAATAATATACGTATCAGTCAAAATCAATCTACTCCTAATACACAGTAATATTTTTACATATTAATAATTTTTTTTATAAATATTTATAATCTCAATCGAACATGAACATTTTGAATACTTCAAACACTGAACATACTGAACAGATTTTATTTTATAAACGCCATACATATATATATGTTTAATTTAATCATACTTTTAAGCGTTGCTATCATACGCATTGACATTTTATATTCGAAAAAAACTAAAAACTAAAAATAAATAAAAATTTTGTTTTGCTCGATGACAAAAAAAACCAACAAAAACACCCTGTGTTAAATGAATAAAATTAAAATATTAATACGATTGAATAGTTTGCATAGTACGATTGTATTTAATTTTGTTTAATTAAATCAAACTTGATTTAATTGATTAAATTTGATTAAATCAAAAAAAATAAAAATAAGAAAACAATTTTGTACGATTATGTTCATTGACATGACTATAATGTTAATTTTTATTAATTAAATCATTAAATAACCTATTTGTAGATTATTATTGTAATTATGTACATTAAAAGCTTTTCGAAAGCTGGTTCCAATCAAAGACTGTATTGAATTAGTTTTGACATTAGTTTCGAAAACAGTTTCATTCAAACTCTAAACCATTATTATAAATAATGATAAATAAGTTATTATTATTACCTCTAATCATAATAGTCTTAATTTTAATCCATTTTTATGGATCTACTGACTTTATACGATAATTCCAATGATAATTATTATCTAATCGTAAACATTTATTGTAATTTTAAATTTTAACAATTAAAGTAATTTTTAATTATTTATATATCACTCATTGTATATTATTAATATATTAACCTTATAGTAATTTTTAAATATTTCTTATGTACAAAGTCTTTTTATATTCGATTATATTTTTATCTGTTTGAATAATTTTCAAAAGTTTCGAATCAATTTTTGTTCAAACATTTTTTTACCATACAAATTATCCTTCCATATGTCTATATTTATGTGCTGACATTTGTGCCAAACCTAACACAGCATATTGACATTGCAAACAATGATAATGAGTTTGTTTGCCACTATGTTGACAAGTCGTAGACCTGCATTGCTGTGAAGGTGTAAACTTTTCGAAGCCAGCAGCTTGGATTGAATCCAATTTTTGATGTTGTCTTCTATGTGCAACGACTTTGTTGGTATCAGTGCAAACAAAATCGCATTTTAAGCAATGGAAATGGCTAGCTTTGTTTTGAGTTGATCCTAGAACAATAAAAAACATCAAATTTAGTAAAAATATTTTTTGCTTTATGACAAAAATCGGGGAATCCCAATTTGTAATTATTCTTATTAGGTGTTTTAAAGTTAAAATATTTACCTAAATGAGCTGTATAAGCACAATCTGAACGTCCACAACTAACATTTGCTCTGTATTGATTGAAATCACCTCCCATTAGGGTATCCAACCTTTCGTGTCTTGCTGTATGTTGCACAAATCGTGTTTTATCACAAAAGCTATAACCGCAATCCATGCGTTGGCAATGGAAGTGAGTTTGGTGTTCTCTGTACCCGCAATGTTGGTATTGGCAGTCCTCGTTAAACCTAAACCTCAAGTAACCCTCCGGTACGGGTTCGTCTTTTAAAATCCGCATTGAGTTTTGAATCCTCGCTTTCTTCGCTTCCGGCGACATATCTTGTGCGCCTTCAAGTGCTCGTTTGTTTAAATTCGCTGCCATTGCAGCTAACGGACTCATGTTATCACTATACAAAGGATTCTGCATCATCGCTTGATGTTGGAACATCAATTGTTGCGAAGCAGCTGCTGCAGCAGCGTACGATTGGGGTAATTGTGGTAGGAACTGTTGTTGTTGCATTAAAGCAAATTGTAAATTAGCTGGGAAGTTACCAAAGTGCTGATAGGCTTCAAATTGTTGTTGAAGATAAGCACCATTAGATGCATCAGTTTCTTTCGTGGGTGTTGATGGGTTTTGTAAACTTTGTAAAGGAGCCACTTGAATTTTAGGACTTTTACAAACAGTAGCACTTGGTAAAGGCGGTGGGGAAGGTGTCACATTTCGATTATTGTTATCTTCTTGATTACCAGGTGGAGATTGGAAGGTTTGACCAGACAACACACCAGTTGAGTGTTTTGCCACGTGGACTACTAGACGATCAATTTCACTGAAGGCTTGGTTGCAAGCGTTGCAATGATAGTGGAATTTACGTTTTAGTTTACAAAATGGCCTCGAACAACTTTGTTCCGGCCCGTACAAGGTGTTACTTCCGGCGATATCATTAGAATCTGCAAATAAAAAATAAAAAAAATTACTTTAATATTAATAAACTATATAATCAAGTTACAATATCCTACTTGTTATATATCAAATAAAAGCCAATTATATTATCTATAAATTAATAAAAACGCGATGAAAATCTATAAATAATTATTAAAGTTATTAACGTTATAAACAAAAAAAGTAATATTAGTAAAAGTTAGGTTAAAGTTATGTTTAGTGTTGTGTTAAAGTTCTGTTAGTTGTAAATAAATTGTAAAAAGTGTGTGCAAATTTGATAGACGCCATTTTACCTGTGCTCTTAGTAACATCGGGCGATTTGCGCTCGTGCGAAGCCGTTGGCGCAGGCGCGACGCTCGACAGAGGATAGAAAGTCCCCGAAGCTTTCACCACTAGAAAACAGAGTGCGACCCTCATAGTAACATAACCTCAACTCAACACAACACACATAACCAAAAACCTAACCTACTCATAATGAAATCAAATCAAATAACACTAAATGAAAAGTATAATCATAGTTTGTACAAAAAATTGAATCGTGTAATTGAAAGAGGAAACACTTACCAGAAACTTTATCGGGCTTTTCTTCTTTAATAGCAACCGATGTTGAGGTTATGTCATCATTCATTTCAGCTTTAACCGGTTCGGGGAGGAATTTCATATCTTGAAAAGCATCAAACGCTTGTCCTTGAAAAGTGTTTAAAGACTTAGGACTCTGCGAGCGTTCGTCAGAGTCTTCTTCTTTTTGTCCTTGAATCGGTGTGGACATCGAAGAAGGTTTGGGAAGTTTAAAACTAGTGAATATCGCTTGCGGACTGTCCATAGTTTGGTAATCATTGTTCCAAACCTCAATCACGCGATTCTTTGGCGGCCTACCACGTTTCCTAGCAAACATACCATCAATTGAAGTGGTGAGATGCGTCATCGTCAATGGATCCTTAGTAAGACTTAACTTCTTCGAATATTCGTGCATTTTAAAATGTTCCAATCTTCGAAACACTTTGTCTTGCAACAAGACCACTTCACGACAATTCTCCCAAGTGCAATGGTAATGCTTATCCTTTCCATGATAAGGACAAGTGGTGATATCATCACACGAAAGTGTGAAATACATATCAGTGATTTGTTCCTGCTGTTCATGTTGGCGTGCATGTTCTCTAGCATGTTCCTTTGAACTGAAAGTCATCTCACACATCTCAGCATTGCAATGATAATGTTCACTGTTGACATATTCACATCCACAGTTTTCGTTACCGCTATATAGCTGGCAGTATTTCCGCCAGATATCATCAGTTGATGGCCAGTTGAGACTGGAATCATCAAAAGCTTCCCCTGAAGTCAAATCCATAGCGTTGTCTTCATCATATCCTGAACCTGACACTGGCGAGTTTCTTTCACTCAAAGATTCGGATGTGTTCGACCCCATGCCCATGGACATCGACATAGCAAACGCGTTCATGTTAGCCACATCTAATTCCGATGGCCCACTACTAGACGTACCAACATCTGACAAGCTCTTCATCATACTCTGCGCCAATTTATATTTGCGATAAGCCAATTCTGAATCTTTACGTTCATGCTTCCTTTTATGAGAAAACAATTGCCCTGAACTATGCAACACGTAGTTACATTGTGGTCGAATGCAATGAATATGGTTGCATACCTTCGAGAATCTGCAAGATTCATAAGGGCAGGCTTCGTTTTTCATAAACTTCTTAAATCCATCGCGACTCAATTGCTCGTCTTTGATGTGATAGGTTTTGTGCTTTTCCATATCGCTTTTGTTCTTGAACGTGTACCTACAATTCGATCTTCTGCAATGGAAGTGGGTGGTGCGTTGCCCGAAAAACGCGCAGTAACTAGCACCACATTCCTCAGTAGCACGGAAGCGTTGGAAACCTTCTTGAATGATAGCCGAATCCTTCCGGTGGTAGTTGGCGTGCATCTGAACGTCCGATGTGGAGATGTACACTTTATCACAACCCTCTTTGATGCAATGATAGTGGGTTTGTTTCTTATTGTGGGTGCAACAGTTTCCGTACCGGTCGGAGCAATCGTCCAATGGCGAGTAACGCATGAAACCATGTTGTAAGGATTCATCTCGTTTCTTGTGCCACTTAAAGTGACGAATCATTTCTTCTTTTTTCAGAAACACGCGAGAGTTGCAATCTAAGCAATGGAAATGCTCGCGGTAGTTTAATTCCTGGCAATAAGGGCTGCCGCATTCGAGGGATGAAGAGAACTTCTTCACGTATTTGGAGTAATCGATTTGGGGTTGTGGTTTTGTTAGTAACGCTTGATCACGTTGTGCGTTGAAGGTTTGAGCCATGATTGCTGCAACAAACAAATAATATTAGTAAGTTTGGAACCTAAAAACGTATATTCCCAATATTAAAAAACCTTTGAGTTATATATCAAATTAAATAGAATTTAATAAGCTACAAGTTAATTATATAATAATTATCAAAAAAAGAATTGGTATTCAATTAAAAAAAGGTTTTAGTAACAAAATGAATTATAAATTTAAGTGTTTTGTAACTTTCTTTAATTAAAAGAGAAGATATTTTCTATCCCCAAAGAAAAAACCATTATGTGTTATATATCAAATTAAAGATAATTTCATTAGCTATAAATTGATTTCTAAATAATTACAAAAGAATAAATTATATAAAAGTTAGAAAGACTTTTAATTACAAAAATCAAATTTTTAAACTTTTAATTATTGTGTTCTTCTAACTTTAACGGCTAATAACTATTATTATTAATTTAGTAACCCCAAATTGTTATACACCAAATTAAAGCTTATTAAATTACCTAACTAGCAATATAAACCGGAATTAAATACATGTACAGGGTGTTGAGTATATCAAAAAACAAAACAAAAAATAATTTTGTACTTTAAATTTTTAATTTTTTCCCTAACTTTGTTGTTAATTTTAACCTAAAAATCAAAGTCCAATCTCATGCAGCAATAATTTATTTAATTCCAAATTTAATTAGCTACATTTTGATGTATATGACAATAAATCACACTGAAAAGTGTTTGCACAGTTTGGGACAAAACGAAAATAAACAAAACCGTAAAAATGTATTTGGTCGAGATACTTTGATTCAGTTGCCAATTTTCCGCATTTCCCAGCTGTTTATCTTTACAAACCATATCTCACGTTGAAGATACTTAATTTCGTTATGCATTCAAACGCATATCGTTGTAGAATAATCATAAAAAACGAAGAAAACGTTAAAATATGCGTATGAGTTCTGCGAATACGGCGTTCGCGTTGTTCGGCAAAAAAATGTGTGCGTTCGCGGAAAATCGGCGAAAGGCACATAACGACCACGTCAAATTGGCAACGAAACGCCGCCATCACGCAGTGCAGGATTGACAGCACCACGGCCGGCGGAAAAACCGCGAATGCATAACAAAACAATGCCGCAATGCGCAAATGTGCCAGCGAGTTCTTTGAAAAGGGAGCGCGAATATTCGTAATGGACTTAATAGAAAACCCTTTGATGCATCCGATATGGCGCAGGCCAAACAAAAAACAAAGAAAAAACAATGACAAATAAAAGAATATACTACACATATATTTGTAATGTACTACATTTTTTTTTGGTTTTCGATTTTTTGTTGGGCAAACAAATGGCGTAAAATGTAAAAAAAATCCTACGAGCATTTATTCGTATTTATATATATTTTAATAGGATTTCTTCAAAGCTGTTTCTGTTTGAGGCGGCGGCGACGCCGAGAAATAAAGTGGGCAATAAATGAATTCAGCATAAAAACCATTAAAAACGAGCGACCAACGCGACCAACGACTAACGACCAACACAAACTGGTAAATCGTTGTTTCACGACGTGTATGTGTGTGTGTGTGTGACAAGGTGACATTTTCTATTTTTTATTGTTTCGAACGCACAGGACACCATTTTACGATATGATTTTATTCTGCCCCTAAGACTCAAGTCACTTTTAAGCAAACTATTAGATATTTTATTATTTGAAGCATTAAAAATATCATTAAAACATTAAAACATTAAAATACAAATATAGAGTCGTAAAGATTGATTTTATCATTACATCAAATATTTTTTAGTTTTATCTGCTAGCATTAAATTTATTATGAAACAAATTTTATGTTTAGGATGCTTACTTAGTTTTTGTTAGTTTTTTTTTTCTTTAGTACAAAACAAACATCAAGTTTAACATTAAAAAATCGGGATGTTAACTTTAAGAACCCCTATGTGTTGTACACCAAATAAAAGACAATTTTATTGACTACAATTTAGTGAAAATATAATTAAAATAAGATAATTTGTTTAAAATCTACAAAGGGTTAAAGTACAAGATGATTTTTTCGTGGATTTTTTGTAATTTAATTTTCAAACCCCCAAAAATACTATTAAAAAATTAAGAACCCCCTAAAATTATAGTCCTAATTAAAGCTTATTTAATTAGTTAAAATTTAGTGTAATTGTAAGTTTTGCAACTTTGGTAGTTTGTGAGATATTGATGTTTAAAACACAAAAACAACATTTTACTTATTACAACTTTCAAATTTAATTTCCAACTTCAAAATTAAAAATCTTATATTTTTGTTTTGGTAACCCCTACTTTTAGTACACCAATTGAAAAACAATTTTACTGACTACAATTTAGTAAAAATAAAATAAAAGTAGGATCATTTGTTTAAAATCTACAAAGGTTTAAAGTACAAGATAATATTTTCATGAATTTTGTTGTAATTTAAACTTTAAACCCCCAAAAATTCTATACCATATTTAAAAACTACTAGATGTTTTAAACTAAACTAAAGCGTATTTAATTAGCTACAATTTAATGTAGTTGTAATTTTTGTCACATTTATTGTTTACGAGTTATTTATGTTTAAAGGGCAAAAAGCAAAAACAAAACAAAAATTTAACTTTTTTAAATATAATAACAAAGTTTAAAATTAAAAATCTGGTATTTATATTTTGGTAACCCCTACTTGTATTACATCAAATAAAAGGTTATTTCATCCCCTAAAGTATAGTGTTTAAAAATGTTAATAATAATTAATACTTTAAGACTTACAATCAAAAATCTAAACAAAATCATTTTCTGTAAAAATACATTTTTTTTGTGTTTTTTTAAATAAAACAACAAAAAACTATATAAATAATTAAATTAAAATTTCAAAAATATGTATATAATGTAAAAAATTAAATTCTACAAGACACGTGTTTATAGATTTTGTGAAACACAACCCCTTTGTCCAGTTTTTAAACCCTTAAACATTCGAAAAGTTTTAACAAAGTAAAAAAATTAAAATTAAAATCTCCACCCTTAGAGAACTTTAGGCAGCACATCTTTTGTTGCGATGCTGTAATGAGATTGCTACCCGTACTACTCGTAACAACTACTACCCTTTTATGATAAAGCGCAAAAACTAATGAAAATAGAGATTTAAAATTTTTGAATTGAATTGAACTCTTTTGAATTGAAGTGAATTGAATTGCGCACCAAAAACCCAACGAACCCCTTCAATCCTCATCCAACCGTACCGTATCGTATAGGGGCGCAATCGGGGGCGTTCATCCCCTGTTCTCACAAGCGACAAAAACTTGTAAAAAATAAAACCGGTTTATCTGCGTTTTAAAATTTGTTTGTCCACGTGTCCCAAAATTTTGAGTTCGAAAAATTTAATAATTTTATTTTCTAAAGATTGAAAAAATACTTGAAAACAAATTCAAGCACAAAACCATCTGCGTTTGCGTTGATTTTCAATCAAAGCGTCATTGAGCGTTGCACAACGAAATTAACTCAATCACTCAAAGTGGGGGCGGTCACACTGAGAGGCGTGTCTTTAAATCCGCGCCGCACAAATTCCCGGCCTTGGAACAAAACAAACAAACCAAAAACAATTTTATGTCAAAACACAAATTTAATTTTTGGTTATAACTTACGACCCTGTACAATAAACAATTTAATCTTTTCACTATATTATAGATAAATAAATTATCTTTCATTTAACATATAACAATCACAAATTTTAAAACTAAAAACATAAAATATTTAATGTCAAACAACAAAAAACTTGTTTTGCAAAAATTAATTTTTAAGTTTTTTGTGTTTGTAAAGTTGATAACATTAAAACTATAATATCCACAAAATTTTAATTGTTACCAATTTGTAGCTAATAAAATTACCTTTAATTTGACATATAACACTAAGTGTTTCGTTAAGTAGAAACTAAAAATATTTTGATTTAAAGTACAAGATAAAAAAAAAATTTAACAAAACAAGTTAATGTTTTTTGTGTTAAAAACACTAATAATTTAAAAACTACTACACTTATAAAATATTAATTAAAAATATTAAAAAGTCAATAAAATAAGCTTTCATTTAACATATAACACTGAGTGTTTCGCAAAATAAAACTTAAAAATATTTAATGTCAAACAAAAAAATTGTTGTGTGAATTAACAAAATAATTTGTAATGAATACGTTTACGCCCCAATAAAGCCACCCTCAAGGTGAACAACAACGGTATGAAACACAACGCCTACTGTACTAACTAATAAACTATAAGCTGTCAAAATTTCGTGTCGATCGGTGGCGTGGATAAGAAGTTATGACCAATTTTCGGAAACCAGTTTGGTTTCGAATCAATCAAATTCTTGCTTGGTTTGTACCTTGACTCCAAGTTGAGTTAACTTAAGTCAAAAAATTTCGAACATTTGACCAAATTAATAACGTAATACATCACACACACATATGTACACTTGTATTCTTGAGGAGGTCGGAGCGCACGCGGCGCGCGAGATCGGAATTTGAGATAAAAGTTATTTTTTTATGAAATTTTTTTCCAAACGCATTTTAAATTTTCAAATTAAAGCCCTACATAAGCTGGAGATTCATTTTTGACTTAAACTTAATAAATAATCTTTATTCTGGAATAAGAAACTAAAAAAAATTGAAGAAAAAAAGTTCTAGTGTGTTGGTAGTTAATGCATCAGTTAAAGTCATTAAAAACACGTTTATTCGACGGGCACGAAATTAAAATTTAAAAATATTAAAAGATTTTTTGAGCCACAAACAAATAAAACGTACTTAAGTTCAGTTAACTTGACTTAACTTTAACTTGAGTTAAGTTCGAGTTCTATTAGCGTGGCTTAAGTTTAAAGTTGGGAAATGTAATTAAAAAAAGTTGCTCGTAATTTAAGTGCCATTATAAAAATAATCAAATGCGTAAGTTGCGCTTTACGACGAGTGCGCATGCGTACATTACTCACAAAGTCATTACACCACACTCGTGTGTTCTTTTTTATTTTAATTAGTGAAACGGATCAAATATAAAAATAATAATAAGTGAGATACGGAAGCTTATTACCTAATAAAAATAAAAATAAAATTTTCAAATGTTCGAAATGATTTTCGGAATTACGTTTTGGTATTTTTTAATTACGCGACTTCATAAATCTGGACCTGATGATCTTAAGTCATTACTATAATTATAATTGCTATAATAATGTTTCGAAATTTTGGTTGGTATTTGATGAAGGTTATTAATTTTTGAAATTACAATTTAAAACCACTCCTTTTTTATTTTATTTTTTTGTAGATTTTAGTGTCAAGTTTAAGGGTTAATAACTTTTGATATAATTTATATTTTTTTCTTGGTAAAAAGTTATTGATTAGATAATTTAATTGTTTTTATTGTGTAAAAATTTTGTTTTAGTTGATTGAAAAATTAAAAAGTTATAGAGTGTTTTGTGAAGTACTAACTTTTATTGTGTTTGGTAAAAGAAAAAGTGAGATTGTAGTTTAAGGGTGCATAACTTTTGTTTTAATTGATAGTTTTGCAGGGTGAAAATTTTAGTTTGTTGTAAATTTATTTGTTTATAATATATAATAATATGGTTAACTTAGTTTTAGTAATTAAAAAATTATAGGGTGTTTTGTAAAGCGTTGTATGTTTGGTTGTTTTGTAATATGGTACAATGTTGTTATAACTTTAAGGGTTAATAACTCTGGTTGTAATTATTATTTTTAATTGCAGACAAAAGTGGTTTGTAGGAAATTTATTAGGTTATACTAAATAATAATTTGATTTAATTTACTTGCTAAATGTAAAAGTTATAGAGTGTTTTGTGAAGTACTAACTTTTATTGTGTTTGTTAAAAGAAAAAGTGAGATTGTAGTTTAAGGGTGTATAACTTTTGTTTGAATTGTTAGTTTTGCAGGGTGAAAATTTTAGTTTGTTGTAAATTTACTTGTTTATAATATATATTAATATGGTTAACTTAGTTTTAGTAATTAAAAAGTTATAGGATGTTTTGTAAAGCGTTGTATGTTTGGTTGTTTTGTAATATGGTACAATGTTGTTATAACTTTAAGGGTTAATAACTCTGATTGTAATTATTATTTTTAATTGCAGAAAAAAGTGGTTTGTAGAAAATTTATTGGGTTATACTAAATAATAATTTGGTTTAATTTACTTGCTAAATGTAAAAGTTACAGAGTGTTTTATGAAGTACTAACTTTTTTGTGTTTGTTAAAAGAAAAAGTGAGATTGTAGTTTAAGTTTAGGTGCATAACTTTTGTTTTAATTGTTAGTTTTATAGGGTGACAATTTTAGTTTGTTGTAAATTTATTTGTTTATAATATATATTAATATGGTTAACTTAGTTTTAGTAATTAAAAAGTTATAGGGTGTTTTGTAAAGCGTTGTATGTTTGGTTGTTTTGTAATATGGTACAATGTTGTTATAACTTTAAGGGTTAATAACTCTGGTTGTAATTAATATTTTTAATTGCAGAAAAAAGTGGTTTGTAGGAAATT
>JARJDS010025539.1:0-10052 GCA_030264155.1 Atheta pasadenae | reverse complement strand
GAGTATTGCCATATATGGGCATATCGCAAGGGCTACGACAACATGCATCACGTAGGCCACCTGCGATTTAGCGCTCGAAAGAATTAGGGTGACGGGGTGACGCATAAGACAAGAAACATAAAATCAGTAACATTCACTAAACTCAAAAATTAAGATTGTGGTCTAGTCACGTACACCACATATTTAAACATTGACTATTTTTTTTAAATTTTTAAAACATGAGTTAGTACTTAGTATTTTTATTATTTTATTGCTATGATACGAATTTAAGGTTAAAAATAGCAAACAATACATTTTTGTAAAAGATTAGGAAGAACTTGATTACATGAACAGTTCTAGTTGAGTAGAATTAATTTCAATTTACTTCTTCGTAGCTTTTGATTTCATCCATTTAGAACCGGCATTTCGCCTACAAGTGAGCTGTGATCAGTGTAAACATGATGCGGCTTCTTTTAAGCCACGTTGTGGAAAGATGTCCAATTAACAACTTCTGAAAATATATTAACTGCTAGAACACATGCATTTTTTGACAACAAAAATGACAAAGTCAACAAGTTGAATGAGTTAATATTAGTGGATTTGCTGGATGAAATACAAGTTGATCAAAGCGGTAATACACTAAGAACAAGACGTTAATTATCCAACCGAATGGTTACATTTGCCCGTGCAATAACACACTTTTTCGATCGTAAATTCAAGGACGAAGACGTACTAATGCAGGGAATACCAATGCTTTCCAACGATTTGCCCTTTGAGTTTAAGAGTTTCCATTGTTTCTTGCATTTTCAATGAGAATTAACAAACCTCAAGAACTAACGTTAAGAACAGAAGATTGACTTTGAAAAATTCATGCTTTACCCACGATCAATTTACGTGACTTTATAGTTTGTGAATGCAAGCTATTGATATTAAAATGAAAACTAAACAAATTTTGACTTATTCGAACGCTGGGAGAAGACGAGCTGAAAAAAGTGCAAATTGGATATCGTTTTTGAAAATATACAAACATTTTTGATTTTTACTATCCCAGTGTTTTTTTTCATTTTGTACTAGAATGTTTTTGACTTCCTTACAAATCCTAATTTTATATATATATATATAAATATTTGTTCGTGTGTTTGTGACTAAACTCCCTCTACATGACTGAACCGATTTTGATGAAATTTTTTGTAAGTGTTCAATTGGATTCGAGAATGGTTTTAGATTTACAAACCTGTATAAAAAATTAAGCATCAAATTAGAAAAATTAAAAAAAAACATAGATCACCCGAACCTATGCAACACCAAGTACAGTAAATGCAAACGAAGCAGCACGTAGGAAAAGCGTCGTAACGTAAAAAACAGAATTTTGTCAAAAGTACAGAACTTATTTTTTCATTAAAGTTGATACAATCTGCAATAATCATACAGCCAGGGCCGGATTAAGAGTCGTGCCGCCCTGGGGCAGTGAATAAAATGCCGTCCTATGACTGAAATTTTATTATATCTTATTTTTTTAGAAGTTTAAATTTTGCGCGACATATTCATCTTCTATCAATTCATATGAATGATGTCTGCTTTGAACAAAGCTGCATTAGTTGATTATATATTGTATAGAAATGTTTTCCTCACTTTCTAAATTTTGCCGCCCTAGAAAATTTGCCGCCCTAGGCACTAGCCCGTACTGCCCCTAGTGTAAATCCACCACTGCATACAGCAGTAGGTAATCCGGAGTTTACAGGGGTCATCTAGTATCCAATAAAATACAAAGCAACACTATATTGTCAAGTAATTTAGATAGATTTGAAACTCAAATAGTAAAAATACACAACGTTCTAAATGCAAAACGACACGTGTTGTTTTTCTTGCATCACTTTAACGAATTAAAAGCGGACCCAAAGGGAAAACTTGCTCGAGTTGCTATAATCAATCTTAATCAAACACAAAAAGGTTTTTTATTTTTTGTTTTCTGCTGTTCTAGTTTTTACTATTGTCTTTAACCTATTTAACTTGGGTGTTGATAAATGTGTTATATCAAAAACTAATAATTTAAAAAAAATCTACAATTTAAGAAGCCACACTGCTAAAATCAGTTAAACTTCCTTGTATAACCTAAATATTTAGTAAGTAAAACATTACAAAATTACTTTTTAACTCTTAAAGAGTACGTAACACATACACATTTAATTACATTAGATATTATTAAAAATTAAGTTAAAAATTGTTTCCGTACGACGGGTGCTGTCGTCCGAAATGTTAATTAAAGACTCCTAGGGACGCCGCCGCTCTTCCTCTGACACTCATAATTATTCATTCATGAAAAAAAAACTTTGATGAATTCTTCTCGTGCTTCGCGCGCTTTGCGTCGATTCCTTCCTTTTATCCTGCTGTAAAGCCACGCATGCAGGACGTAATTTGTAGGGGGCCAAGAAAATATTTGAAAGCAAAGTTTTTTTCCGTCGTGTCGAAACATTTTAAATACGCTGGAATTTTTTAATCAAATTTTAAAACTTTTCTAAAAAAGGTATACGTAAAGTTGCTATAAACAAATATCGGAAAAATATTAATTACAAAAAAGTTAGGTTATGTCGCAATAGTGAATAGAGCCAAGTTTATTAATCACAAGACAAATAAAACAAAAGAAAACGTATTATTGATTCAAAATGACCATTAGTCTTTGAAACGCAGTCTTTTGTTTCGTCCAGTTCAAGCAAAACAAATCGTAAGGCATAGAAAACGCATCGAACATTAAATATTTTACGAGTAGTAACGGTATAACATAAACTAGTAAAATTTGTAAGTGTCGTCGTCAGTTTACGGCGTGCAAAACTATAAAGGTGGGTCTAGTCGTGTAATATGCACCAACACCCATTGTTTATGCATTATTGTGTGTACATGGCAGAGTTACGACTCAATATGCAACGGCATGAATTTCATGCTCATATGTATATCAAGCATGTGATGCACGTTTTCAAAAACGAAACATACAACACCACACAACCGAAAGTGTGAAAACGATGCTGTTTTCTTCTTTAAAATGACTTTTTGATGATAAGCTCTAACCTCAAACATAATCCAGCAAAGGTATTTGTTCCTAAAACATAAAACCGAAAATTATTTTCGTTATTCAAGACCAATGGCTATGAATATTAGACAATTTCGAATGGTTGCTAAACTTGGAGGTATGTGGTAAGTCGTTGTTTCATAAATATTTAATATCAAACGAAAATTTCATTCTGGAATATTTTTGAATATGCATACCTTTTCAGGTGACGCTGTGATGGCTTGAAGTTAATTAATTTTTGATGTGTGTTTAATATTCATCCAGGAAAATAACGTATGGAGTAGAGAAATTAACCCACCTGCAATAGACTTGAATCAACAAATTCAGTAGCGGCGTTTCCGCTTTAAAAACCTCACTTGCCGCAATGTCCTTTACATCCCAACCAACTCAGATGACAAAAATGCCATACCCATTCCATGAGGAGTTCATATCATGAAGTTGATGTTTGGACACACGTTAGACACGTTTTCGGATAGGTCGGGCCATGTCCAACGCGTTCCGGAACGGGCGTCTTCTTTTAATGAGCGACATTTGGTTGACCCTTTTGCCACTCGGCGCGCAAACATACACAAAACTCGTCGGCCAGCGGCTTACACTTCATCTCCATATCAGGCGGCGGTCGTTTATAATAAACTTGCAGGTTCCACATCGTAATGCTGCGTATTCAAATGACGTTTTACACATGCTCTTTTTGGGCCGGCCCGACGAGTTAGAAGTCAACAGCGGCCAACGTGTGGAATGTGAGCCAGGATAGATCTTCAGTGCGGCGCGAGATCGTCGGATGAAAACCGAGATGATGAGAGGGGAAAGGTGGTTGGGTTGAGGCATGATGCCGAAAGGTGCTGCGGAATGATATTTGGGCAACTTTCGAGGAGGGCAAAGTGCCCCTCGTAAACTTTAATGCGGCATTAATTCGCGTCGCGTGTGCATGCGAGTGAAACCCGTCCTTTCATCCTGACGGCACGCAGGACTTCCAAATGTTTGGTGCGAGGGTCACGGACGCACTCGGCATTGGTCTAGTACGCTAATAAATTGCATACGAATGTTGGAACCAACTTTAAAACATAAAAAAACTGCAATTTAAAACAAAATTGTAGCGAAAAACTAGTGACTTGCGCCACCTATCGACGAGGGCTTTATGTAAAAGCTAAATAAAAGTTGTTTGTGCATATATTTATATTTTCATTCTCAACACCTGTAATTAGAGGTTAATGTTTGGTGTAAAATGTAAAAACGTGAAATAAACAAACAAAATTTAAACCATGATGCTTGAAGATGTAAAACTTCTCAAATATGCAGCACAAACATTGTAATAATTTTAATTCACGCCATTAAACGTATCCTTCTCTGGGGGTCCTTGGCATTCCTGGCCGCGGGCCGTCCGAAATAATTGCAGAAAGCGACAAAAATGGTTCATATTTGTGTCGGCCATGGCGTTTCGGCGCAAACTCGCATCGTAAACGACGAATTATGACGACTCCTTTTATTACGCGTATCATTATTATTATTATTATCTTGTAGCTCGCTGGTATTGTTCGCATTGTCTGCGTAATGAACGCCTCTCGTCTCGCAGCAATAATTAATTAACAAAACGCCTTCGCCGAAATAAACGACAATACAATTAAGACAAAAAGAAGCCTTTCAAAGCTAAATATTAAAACGGGCTAAACATTAAATTAATATCGAGATATATTCTCGAACAAAACGTTGGAATACTGTCTTAAAAGCTTCTACGTCTTTTTAATTACGAGAAAACTATTATATTAAAGATTTAATTAAAAGTTAAAAATAACAACGAGATAAAAAAAAACTGAAAGATTTAATGAAATAAGAAATTTAAAAAAAAATTATCAAAAGTGTTAATGTAACGCCATCTATTGCTAGTTATCTTAAACATAGATTCTTAGTGTGGTTAAGAATCAATAGATGTCGCTTGCAGTATTGAAACTTGTTGTTTTGGCATATTATTTTTATTTAAACTTAATTAAAAGTGACCCTGGCACTCACCTAAAAGTAATTTTTTAATGGTACACCTTGGGTTGCTTTTATCAAATTCTTGTTTAAATTTCAACAAAAATGTGTAAGAGAAATTCGTGCTTTGGACGTAATTACAATCGACAAAGCGACGTCTTTTCTCGTCGTACATGATGAACACGGCTCGACAACAGACGCTGGCGATGCTGTAGAAAGCCCTTGAATCTCTTGATTTCTGATTCATTCATGCACGTGCTTCGCGCGCCTTCATTAAGGCTCCGTGCTGCGCCGAGGCCGTGGGGTTGCAGCTTTAATTCTCTCGTGATGGCGTCGGGGAGGCTGCGGCAAAGACTGTCGGCGTTGTTGATGTGGAACATCAGTGTCGACATTTTAAATGCCACAAGACGCACCCCCGCAACAACAACGACAAATGCGCAAGGTATAAGCATTCGCGGCGAACGAGGCACGCAGGATTACGATTACAATCAAGCGACAAACAGGAGACGCCGAGGACTAGCAGCGGAAGCGGAAGAACGAAGCCTGTACGCCGGCAAAGAACACGCAGCAAGAAATTGGAAGTATGTGTTAGATGAAAATATGAACGAAGGCGATATGGGGTGACGAAGATAATGCGATTACGTGGAGTGTATGATGACGATAATGATACAAGCGTTGATTAAAAATAGGCTGAATTTTGTGAATAATAAAAAATAAATTAAAACCAAAAAATTTTAATAAAATAAAATATTTTCTGGTACATCTTAGACTTTAGAAAAAAGATGATAATACAGTAAACAAACGTATGTACATTGTACATATTTACATACCTAAAACTATGACAAAAAATTCGTTTGAATGTTGCATGCACCGTCGGCATGCAACGAACAGCATACTAATTGAATGAAACTTAATTTGTTCGGCTCCTGGCCGAGCTTTAGCGCACAATATCAGCAATTTTACGACGTTTTCAGTGTCACGCGTTGTTTACTCCCGGCGAATAATGTCCGCCGTTTGGGCATGCTACAACTTGTCACAGCACACTTCGCTTGCATAATTTTTGCAATATCGCGCGCCGCGTTTTGTGCGCTATGTCGGCGGCAGAGGCGGCAGTTTGCGTGCACGTTACGTGCCGCGCGCCGCCGACACGTGCACGCGTTTGTAACTCTCGACCTGGCTCGAGATTTTCCAGTCAAAGCCAAACGCAAAAGCGCCGGCAGTTTCTTCGCATGGTTGCAAAAGCAGGAAGCGAGAGATCTGAGACAATAATGAATGCGAAACTTATACAGACACATTCACAAGCACATCACAACTTATGTTTAAAATATTAAACACCTACTACTTTTTGGAGACCACTGCACGGTCGGCTTTTATAATTTTTAGGTTATTTTTTTCATGTTAGGTTATGTCTTAAATTAAAAATTTAAAAAATTTAAATTTCTGTGAAGGTGGTGTATAATTTCGTTCAAGTTGTCATATGATCGTCGCTTTTTTCTATGGTTCTTTTATGCCGACGATGTCTCTAGCTTAGGAATTGTGTAAAATTGCATTTTGTGCCGACTATGAAGTGCAATTTCATTAAGCAGCAAGCGGATGTTCGGCTTACGTGCTCGTGTAGAAAAATGCATATTTTACGCCAACATGACGCGTCAACATAACACGTTGAGCGGCGCACCCGCCCCCGCCTACTCATCAGGAACATCACAGTACATCAGGTATTTGATATGCTTACTAGTAATCTTTTGTCATACATATTCTATACATTTTCAATACGAATTGCATCAACTCTTATAGTTTTTAATCTCGTTGTTTGATCAACTCCATTCACAGTTTTCTTTTTTCATTTATCTGATGTTGTTGGTGATGTTTGAGTTGTTTGATGATGAAAGAAACGTCGAAACACGACCCTTAACCTCTGACATTGATGGTATTTTTCGTGGCGTACTGTTGCAGAGCAGATGAGCGGTGATGGGGGGCGGCAGAGGTAGTTGTGAATGCGGACGGCTGGATGAAGATGGAGGGCGTGCATTCGGACAAGCGTACAAGGACAAAGCTGCCGACAGCGTTGCACGACATTGCACAACAATGATAAATGTTTGTGCTCGCTACGCCGACGCTGGAAAACAGGAAAACAGACTTGCAAAAGATACAAATGTACCAAAACTATGTGTAGGTACAATAAAATTTCCTTATAAGGAAAAACTGTAATTTGTTTATTTTAAATACGAAAATCTCGAAACAATTGTTAAAAGTTGATTAAATTCTTCACAAAAAAATGTTCATTAAAGTCATTTTTTTAAATTGTTTATTTAAATATCTTTTGTAAAAACATTTTGTAAAATCAGAGCATTGGGAAAAATACTTTTACAGAGTTTATATTCATTTAAATATCATTATCAAAAGAAGTGAACACAAAAAAATGTTTACTAAAACCCTCGCTGCAAAAAATATCATTAAAAATGTTTTTAACATTAATATTTACCAAGTTGTAAATCTCTTTTCAATTTATGCAAATGCATTTTTCCATTCAATAAATACCATTACTTTGTTTGTTCTTATTATGTATTTCTTCTATTGTATGCAGTAGTCGACACTCTGCAAAAAACTGTAGAGGTAGAGTGGTAATGTACAAGTATAAAAAGGAAAAAAACAGAATATAAAAGGTTTGTCGTTTCGATTGGAATGTATTTGCTAGGAATTTACTCTTTCCGCGTTTATGATAAATGAGTTTTTACACTACAATAAGTAAAGGTGTTGTGTCAATTTATAGGTTAGTTTTTTTGTGCATAAAAAATGAAGTTATACGCTACATTGAAACTGCAAAATGTAACATGGTATATATATATATATATGGATTTTCAGTAATTTACACAAACAGGCTATATGAAATGCCATAGAAATTCCCATGTTCAAAGTTTGGATGAACAGAAAGAAAACGAGTAACTCAAAGCAGATTCAAAGCATTGCAAAAACTGAATAGAAAATCGCTGAGGTCTGAGGTGGTTCATTGAGGTCATTCTATAAACGTCATAGTAAATTATCATTTTTTGTTCAACATAACCTTAAACATAGAGTTTTTAATACTAGTATTCAGGGCTATGTTCGAAAACGTTGGGCGACACTTGGGTGATGGTGATGTGACGTCACATCACATTATCACAATAGTCACAATATCACTATCACCCAGCCTTTTCGAACACAGTCTAGAGTTAGAAATACAGTTAGGTTGTCAACGTAGAGCAAATTTCACTTATTGTCCCATAACCTCCCTTAGACCACCTAAAAGTTTTTAAAAATCTTATTTTTTTGTTTTTAAATTGTACTCTAAGATTTCGAAAATGAAGTCCCAAAAGAAAATATATATTTTGCTGCCTAATTGCGCAAACGCTTGTTTATTCCCGCGGTTTTATTTTTTTTCTCTATGTAATTATAAATTTGTTTTTTTTAAATTTGAAATAAAGTGTACTGAGAGAAGGGAGGAACAAAAAGTGTAATTGCAGCTTCAAATAGCTTAAAATTTTGACTGGAGATTGACAAAAATAGCATAAGTCTTGCAAGCAGGTCGTATTCTGATTGGATAAAAGAAGCCAGAATTGCTTCAAGATGAATCATAAAAGAAATGATAACCTATAAGATAACGTGGAAAGCCAATTGTATGGTGCAGTCATCGCTGATTAATTATATGACTATTTTTAGGCAAATTTATAACTTTTCCCTTTAGAAATGCTCCATTTGGCCAAAAATCAATATATCGCCACAAGCCTACGTACTTTTATAGCAATTTATTATTTGTTTATTTAATTAAAATAGTTAATTTCTTAAATAAAACAAGAAAATATTGTAAATTCATTTTTCTTGTTGAATTTTCTTGCTTGAAATTTTTTAAAGTAAAAATTTCGTTCAATCAGTATTTTTTGCTTACTATTCTATTCCATTGTCGATTTAAACGCAATGAAATATGTGCACCCATTCGTCACCGTCGTACCTCACCCCTCACTGCCTATCCACAGCAAAGTTCTAAAAAGGTTTTGAGGACTAAATAACAAGAAAAAAGAAACGAAAACACAGCGAAAGCAACGATAAAACCTTGAATGCTGCCTGAACGAAACGTCTCCTTATGGTCCTCGACCATTCCACAATCCTTGCTCTTATGCCAGCCCCTTGGTCCTTCCGAGATGTTGCACCAGGTTGAATGCATCATGGCATCATGCAAAAGCAGCAAACGGATATATTCATGAGCGAACGACGAGTCATGAAGCATGAAGTAAGAAGCAAGACGGACCGAGGCACAAAGCACCACCAACCTAGACCTTCCTCAGTGGTACTGACGACGAGGGCAAGACGGCTAGTAAAGAATTTAAGGTGGAAGAAACCATCAAGGTGTAATACATCAACTAAACGTAAATCTTTCTTCGTTTTGCCGTCCTCACCCTTCGATCTTTCAAACCGTCGTTCCGCGCTTCTTGTCGGTTCTACCTTGGATTTTTCGCACGCATAGATTTTCACGTTTTTTTTGGAAGCTTGGGAGGAAACTACCTTCTTATGTGCACGGTACACATTCAAAATGTTAGTGAGTAAGGAGATAAAAGCAAGAAAAATCGACGCGATGCCGCTGACTGTTCAGTTACGATAGCTCGAGTTGCAATTTTTTGCGAGTTAAGGAGTTTAATGTTTGCATTTTATATTCTATGGCATAGTACTATGGCCTTTATCCGTTACTAGCAAAACTAATAGTGTGAGTTATGAATGTTAGAATACAAAGAATTCACTATATTCGTAATTTAAAATAAATTGTTGTTGGGGTTAAGACATGTTATCAGATATTTATGAATTTGTATACTTATCAAAGACGTGATAATACATTGACCCTTAAAATTTGAAGTCGATTGACCGTTTGTATTCCGAGATATATTCAATTAACAATTGGATAATTAACATTGGTTGTATAGGACAGCTACTGCTCAGATCCAGTATTTAAGTTACAAATAAAAAACTAACTTGCAGATATTTACC
This sequence comes from Atheta pasadenae, assembly GCA_030264155.1. Taxonomy (NCBI): domain Eukaryota; kingdom Metazoa; phylum Arthropoda; class Insecta; order Coleoptera; family Staphylinidae; genus Atheta; species Atheta pasadenae. Next base: position 25 of record JARJDS010025539.1, on the reverse strand, counting down.
AAAAACTGACAATCTTTTAATGCTT
>JARJDS010025533.1:0-20227 GCA_030264155.1 Atheta pasadenae | reverse complement strand
TTTTCACTTAAAACCACTCAGAAATTAATTCACCACAATAAATAATATATTACCCATTACCTGATTAAATTACCTCGTTAATAACAAACCGGCCGCGTCATCAAAAATGACATTGTCATCGCTGTCATTAAAAGTCAATAAACATCAATAACATCCACTTTAATTTATACCTAACTGCACCTTCGTCAACATAAGTCGATGAAACTATGACTACTTAAGTCTAAGTCAAATCTACTCACACTAAATGCTATTTCCAATAACAAATACGCAAATCTAAAACAAATCAAATTCCATTTTGCACATTTAATGGCCACACTGGTCATATATAATTAAAATTTCTTAAATAACTGTATGCATAATTTACACCAACACATGCACGTCTCTTTTGTGTATGTTACTTAACTTAAGTCAAGTGTAGCTGTGTGATTACCAACGAATTAGAAACAATTTCACGACCTTGCGCGTTCGAATACGAAAAAGCATATTTTCGATACAAATTTGAGTGCTTAACCTTCAAATTTTAATTACTTAGTTTAAGTCACATTCGTTTACACAAGTACAAGAGTAATATGAATGAATTATTTATTTATTTACTACGTAATTTGCTGTACAATGATTTCATGATGAATTTTGTTAATTTCTTTTTATTAGTAATTAATTCAAAACTTAATTATTAATTATGACTTAAGTCTTGCACTCGGTAGTTGTTTGCCGTGTGAGTTTTTTGGTTGTTTTGTTTGTTTTGTTTGTTTTTTTTTACTAAGAAACTCGGAAGTGTTCTGGAACTTGTTTCCTCAAGGTTGGACAAGCATTAAATTGCACTGAATAACTTAAAAATATTTTGAAGTAACTGACTTAATATTTATCGTTATAATCATTAAGTTTCTGGTTCGAATTTAATTTAAAAGAATAAATTTTGTTCAAAAATTACATTTTAAATGTCGAGTGAATTTTAATTGACATTTTGAGGACTTCTTTGATTAGTTATTTTATAGTGTTATATATCATAGGATAGAGAATTTAATTAGCTTTAATTTGATGTATGATTTAATTTTGTGGGTTTATTTAATAATTATTTATTTGAGTTTAAAGTTGGAACAACACATTGATTGTTTTGGTAGTAGTCAACTGTAAATGTTTTGTTTGATTAAAGATTAGCGTACTTTTGGATGATAATAGTTTAAGGAGTTATATATCATTTTATAGATAATTAAATTCTCTGTAAAATGATATATGGCAAAATGTCTTTATTTTGATTTAAAACCCTTGAATTTACTGCTAAACTTAGCCTATAAGTTTCACGATTTGATAAAATATAAAAATTGTTTTTACCTACATAAATTTAAATAAAAATTTTTGGTGATGTTTGACTAAAAATTACTTCATACTTAATTAAAGCTAATTAAATTCCCTACAAGGTGATGTATAGCATGATATATTTATCTTTATTTAAAGCCCTTAAATCTGTTGTTGAACTTAACCTATAAATTTCAAAATTTGACAAAACATAAAAATTGTTTTTATCTAAATAAATTCAAATAATAATTGATGTAATTATCCCACAAACATTAGGTAAACACCAATTTAACGCTAATTAAATTACCTACAAAATGATATATAACACAATAAACAAATATTAATTAAAACCCTTGAAATCTATTGTTAAACTAAACTCTTAGACTATTCCCAACACCAAAACTAAAATTTTTTTTACCAAACTTTAAACTCAAATAAATATTTATAAAAATAACCTAAATTAAATAAATTATATATCAAATTGAAGCTAATTAAATTTCCTATCAATATATAATAACCTTACAAGTAATTGTTGGTTTGTTTTTCAGTTATTCAGCAGATTAAATGAAATGAACCCAAAATGCCGTCATAAAGTAACACCGATCAAAGGAGATGTTGCTCATGAAGGTCTTGGTTTATCCGAAGTGGATCGACAATTACTACGATCAAAAGTAAATGTGATCTTCCACATTGCTGCAACGGTGCGGTTTGACGAGAAGATTCGCAATGCAATGGTTATTAACGTACGTGGTGCTTTGGAGATGATGCGACTCGGAAAAGAATGCCAGGCGTTGGATTCTTTTGTTCATGTCAGCACTGCTTTCTCTCATTGTACCAGACAATTTGTTGATGAGCAGTATTACGACATGCCGTACAATTATCATGACTTAACGGCGTTGATTAAGAGTAAAAGTGATGAGGAATTGGAACAATTATGGTAAGATATTACTATCACCTTTGACACTCAATAAAATTTGATGCATTAATCCCACAAAAGATTGTTATATATCAAATTAAAGCCAATTAAATTCTCTTTAAAATGATGTATAATGTTTTAAATTAGCTAGTTTATATACTATATTAATTTGAGTATAAAGTTGACATGCCAAATTTCAAATTTTACCACAATGAAATTTGTTTTACTATCTTTGATCCTCAATAAAATTTGTTGCAATCATTGAACATAATAATGTTATATATCAAATTAAAGACAATTAAATTCTCTACAAAATGATGTATAACACTTTAATATAGCTATTTTATTTACTACATTAATTTAAGCATAAAGTTGACGTCTTCAATTTCAAGTTTTACTACAAACAAAATTTGTTTTACTTTCTTTGACTCTCAATAAAATTTGATGCAATTATCTTACGGAATATTCTTATATACCAAATTAAAGACAATTAAATTCTCTATAAAATGATGTATAACACTTTAATATTACTAATTTATTTACTATATTAAATTGAGCATAAAGTTATCGTCCAAAATTTAAAGTTTTACCATAAACAAAAGTTGTTTTACTATCTTTTACCCTCAATGAAATTTGTTGCAACAAACCAACTAAATATTGTTGTACACTAAATTAAAGCCAATTAAATTCTCTACAAAATGATGTATAACACTTTAATATAACTTATTTATTTACTACATTATTTTGCGTATAAAATTAAGGTCACAAATTTCAAGTTATTCCACAAAAAAAGTTTTATTGTCTTTAACCCTTAATAAAATGTGTTGCAATAATCCCTCAAGTTATTAAAATATACCAAATTAAAGCCAATTAAATTCTCTATAAAATGATATATAACACAATATACTATTATTTTTAGTTTACACAAACCATGGCCAAACACATACACATTCACCAAAGCAATGGCTGAGGAAGTAGTAAAAACCGAAGCAGGAGATCTACCAATTGCAATCTTCCGTCCATCAATTGGTAAATAATCAAAATCATAATCCCAATTATGAATTAACAACTAATCAACTAAATAATGAACATTCTAGTTGTATCAACATATGAAGGTCCTCGCCGTGGTTGGATCGACAATGTTTATGGTCCCACTGGAGTAATAACCGGTGCAGGAATTGGTATCCTTCGTTCTTTGTATTGCGACGGAAAAAACGTCGCAGAAATCGTCCCAGTTGATTGGGTAGTCAACGCCATGATTGCCGCCTCTTACAAAAACTCCAAATCGTACAAAAACAAACATATCATTCAAAATCCAGCAATTACAAGTTCAACTAGCGGCGATTCATCCATAGATTCAACAATAACAGAACAAGAAACCCAACAAGAACCACCAATTTACAATTACGTGTCATCGGTTGAGAACCCATTGACATGGCATGAATACACAGAAATGAACAGACATTATGGTATTAATGTACCAACATTACAAGCGATTTGGTATTATAGTTTCACATTGAACAAATACAAACCGATCCATTTCTTGTATCAATTATTCTTGCAATGGATACCTGCGTTCTTCTTAGATGGATTGGCGGTTTGTGTTGGGAAGAAACCACAGTAAGTTGGCATTTATTAATTAATTAGTTAATTAACTCATTAACTACGTAATAAAAAAAGAATAAATTCAATAGCTTTAATGTTTAAAGAGATATTTAAAAAAAACGAAACATTTTCAAAAACAAAGTTAGGATTAAAACAAAATATTTGATTTGTTTACTTTGATACGTTATAACTTTTAAATGAAGAGTCCTAAATTAAAATAGTAAAAACTAGTTTATAGGTTATTAAATTCTCTTTAAAATGATATATATTAATATATATATAACTTTAAGGAAGTGCTTTAATTTTTACTTTCAAATTTAACAAATAATTTTTAACGTTAGAAAATACTTAAATTGTTTTAATTATTTAGATCTTTAATAAAATTAGTTATAATTAACGTACAAGAAGTGGTTATATACTGTTTTAAAGATAATTAAATTCTCTTTAAAAGTATATACGGCACTATTAAGGAAAATGTTTATTAATAACGTTAATTTAGACGTAAAGTATTAGTTACAATTTGCAAATGCGAAAAAACGCAAAATGGTGTTATTAACTTTAATCACCAATAAAATTACTTGTAATTAACGTACAAAAACTAGTAATAAACTATTTTAAAGCTAATTAAATTCTCAACAAAATGATATATAACAATAATTAGTTACATTTTTATAAATAACAGTAATTTAAACGTAAACTTTGAGTAACAATTTACTGAGACAAAAAATACACAAATTGTTTTAATAACTTTAGTCATCAATAAAATTTTATAGAATAAACTTACAAACACCATTTAGATACCAAATTAAAGCTAAATAAATTCTCTATAAACTGTTATATAACAACATTAAGTACAATATTAATAAACAACTTTAATTGAAATGTAAACTTTGAATAACAATTTTCAACCCAAAAAAATACAAAAATTGCTTTTCTAAATTCAGTCTTCAATAAAATTTTATAGAATAATCTCACCAAAACTAGTAAGATACCAAATTAAAGCTAATTAAATTCTCTATAAAATGATATATAACACTATATATTAAACTATTGCTAAAGTACTTTATTTTGTTGTTAAACTTAACTTAACATTTTTTGTACTTAAAATCAAATATTTTAGTTTTTTAAAGTTTTATCCATTAATTTAACAAATAATTTTTATTTTTATTACAGATTAGTAAAAATATACAAAAAAATCGACAAATTCGCCAATGTCATCTCATATTTTTCAATCCGTCGTTGGTTTTTCCGCAACAATAACGTGCAAAACTTGTGGGCAGAATTATCCCAATCCGATCAAACTCTATTCCCGTTTGACATCAAGTTAGTGGACTGGGAAGCACACAGCCACATGAATATTTTTGGGGTAAGGACATACATCCTTAAGGAAGATCCTGACACACTTCCAGCTGCCAGGAAGAAGTGGTTAAGGTAATTATTCGCAATTAATTATTAAAAACTAAAAATTTTAATTCTAAATTTAAAAAAAATTATAAAAATTAATTCAAGCACAAATTTATATTAAAAAAAATAAAATCATAATTTATAGTTATTGTAATTGTTATAATTAATAAAATAATTGTTTATATTTTAGATTATACCTGGTTCATCACGTGATCAAGTTCACTTTCTATTTGATTGTCTTGCGGATGGCGTACGCTCTTCTGTCAACGATATTTAACATAAATTCATTGTGTTTTGGATGATAAGCGATTATAACTGATTAATATTTATGATATTTAATTATTGTAACAATGATTTTGTTTTGTGTTGTGTGGATTGATGATGATTTGATGTTTTTGGTGATTTTTGTAAAAAATGATGAAAATGTGAGATAAAATGAGGAGTAATATGAAAATAATAGTGCTGATTATTATTATTTGTTTGTATATTAGTGATCTTTTATTTTGTATGTAAATTTACTTGTAAAATGTGACATGTCAAGTCAATTTGTTTAAATTATAAGTTGAATTTGTATTTATATTGAATTACGTACCTAAATTGAATTTTATTGTATTGAATTTAATTGTTTACTGATTAGGTTAATAAATACTTAATTATTTATATGTTTTTGTATTTTTAATTGTTGTTATTCTTTGTTAAAACCTTAATTTTTGTTTTATTTTTATTGATTTTGAGGTCTTAATGTATGCAACTCGTTATACACTTATAAGGTGTGAAAACATGGTTTTGTAAATTGTTAATAACTTTTAAAGTTTTTAACGGATTTTAGTTATTTTTTATTTTAAACATAGATAAAGAGTGGTTCTATTTACTAGTATTTAATTAAAGTTATACATTTTTGGGTAAAGTTGTGTAATTAATTATTAAAGTTACCCTAAATTTAGGTAATTTTGTGATTATTTGCAATTACGTTATGGAAAATTGCTCGTATCTCTTTACCATATTATCCAAATTTTACATTCTAATTTTTTATTTATAGTTAAAAAGTTGTTCTTAAATGTATGACTAAATTTAATCCACTAAACATCCCTAAAGTATTTTATTTTGGCCTTCAAAATTGACCAATTTTTGAATTTTTAAAAATTACATTTGAGAAAATTGAATTTTATAGTATTGAATTTAATTGTTTACTGATTAAATTAATAAATACTTAATTATTTATGTGTTTTTGTATTTTTAATTGGTGTTATTCTTTGTTAAAACCTTAATTTTAGTTTTATTTTTATTGATTTTGAGGTTTTATTGTATGCAACCCGTTATACACTTATAAGGTCTGAAAACATGGTTTTGTAAATTGTTAATAACTTTTAAAGTTTTTAACGGATTTTGGTTATTTTTTATTTTAAACATAGATAAAGAGTGGTTCTATTTATTAGTGTTTAATTATAGTTATAAATTTTTGGGTAAAGTTGTGTAATTAATTATTAAAGTTACCCTAAATTATTCTGTTTTCCTTTTCAAAGTTGGACAATTTTGTGATTATTTGAAATTTCGTTATGGAAAATTGCTCGTATTTTCTCACCAGATTACTCAAATTTTTCGTTATAATTTTTAAAATATAGTTAAAGAGTTATTTTATAACGTATAACTAAATTTAATCCACTAAACATCCTTAAAATATTTTATTTTAGCTTTCAAATTTAAGCAATTTTAAGATTTTTCAAAATTACATTTTACAAAATTGTTCGTATCTCCTTACCATATTACCCAAATCTTACGTTATAATTTTTAAAATATAGTCAAGGAGTTGCTCTTTAACGTACAACTTAATTCAATCCACAAAAAATCCCCAAAGTATTTTATTTTGACCTTCAAAGTTAGTCACTTTCTTAAAATTTCGATTTAAAAAATAGCAATCATACTTTATTACTAAATACTAAAATAAAAATATTAATTAAGAATTATTTATTAGAAATATCATTAAAAAATAAAACATTAATAAGTTCATTCTTAGAATATTCAACTCGAGTTCCAACAATAAAGAAATCCGTAATAACATCCCAGTTTTGCATGGGACTCCATTGACTGGACACAAACATATTGGCGTAAATCTGCCGATTAATTGCCGTTAATTGAACCATATCATTACACAGCTCTCCAATTAATTTCGGCGCTAAGATTACACGTTCATCCAGCGTCCATTTTCTTCTCTTACGAATGCCACGCTTTATATTAAATTCCCACTGGTAATATTCCCGTTTTTCAATTGTCTACAAACACCAATTAATTAATAATTAATTAAAAATACAACTAAACACATTAAGAATTTAATAAAACAATAAAACAATAAATACCTGAATATAAACTAACGCAACTATGATATTAAATAAATAAATCCAAGATGTAAACTTCATTTTAATAAAAATCAACACTAATTTAATTAAAACTTTCGTGCTAAATGATTTTAATTTTATATATGGTAATAAGAGTTGTTCCCGAACTGTCCAGAATATTTATGACCAGTACAGATTACTACTACTGTTTAAGTTAAGTAAAGTTAAGTGTAATGATGATAAGAATCATTTGGAAAACAATGCAACAGAATGAAGCAATGATAAGCAGAATATTGTTGTATGTGTGAATAAGCGTGAGTGTAATAATGATAATAATGTTATTATTACGTCATTATGCTTTTTATTATTAATTGTGTTTACAGTTTTTTTTAATTAAAACAAAATATTATTTGAATTAAAAAAATAAGTTTTTGTGTGTTGGAGTGTTCTAAAAGTAGTCATAACTTTTTACTTAATTATTTAAATTTTATATTTTTATTTTTTAAATATAGTTAAAGAGTTACTCTTTCATCTCTTTTTTATTACAATAAAAAATTCAACCCCTAAGTATTTTATTTTTACTCTTAAAAATTAAGTTATAATGAAAGTCTTGGAGTGTAAAGCGTACAAAACATGTTTTGGAAAACTGGTCATAACTTTTTACTTAATTATTAAAATTTTATATTTTTATTTTTTATAGATAGTTAAATAGTTACTCTTTCATCTCTTTTTTATTGCAATAGAAAATTCAACCTTTGAGTATTTTATTTTTACTGATAAAAATTAAGGTATAATGAAAGCCTTGCAGTGTGAAACGTACAAAACATGTTTTGGAAAACTAGTCATAACTTTTTACTTAATTATTTAAATTTTATATTTGTATTTTTTAAAGATAGTTAAATAGTTACTCTTTCATCTCTTTTTTATTGCAATAAAAAATTCAGCTTTTAAGTATTTTATTTTTTATAATTAAAATTTACTTTTGGTGTAATTTTGGATTATAAAGTGTACAAAACACGCCACGCATAATTAGCTATAATTTATTAATTATTAATTAAAATCTACTAGTTTTATTTTTTAAATAAAGTTAAAGACTTGGGTTTTAATATATTTTTTATTTCAATTTAAAATTTAACCCCTAAGTATTTTATTTTTAATGTTAAAAATTAAGGTATAATGAAAGTCTTGGAATGTAAAACGTACAAAATATGTTTTGGAAAACTAGTCATAACTTTTTACTTAATTATTTAAATTTTATATTTTTATTTTTTAAAGATAGTTAAAGAGTTACTCTTTCATCTATTTTTTATTGCAATAAATTATTTAGCTTCTAAGTATTTTATTTTTTATAATTAAAACTTACTTTTGGTGTAATTCTGGATTATAAAGTGTACAAAACACGCCACGCATAATTAGCTATAATTTATTAATTATTAATTAAAATCTACTGGTTTTATTTTTTAAATAAAGTTAAAGACTTGGGTTTTAATATATTTTTAATTACAATTTAAAATTCAACCCCTAAGTATTTTATTTTTACAATTAAAAACTAAGATATAATAAAAATCTTAGAGTATGAAACATATAAAACATGCTTCGGAAAATTAGTTATAACTAATTATCTAAACTTGCAAATCTTTTAAATTAATTTTTTACGTATATCTAAACTAATTCCACATTCACCATAATAATTTAAACAAATTTCCATAACTAGAAACAAAGCAAATCATAAAAATAAAATAAAAAACAACACTCTACAAATTTTATTTCTGAATTTTCCAAATAAATAAACAATAATGAATTTAATCAATAAATAAATATATTTACAAGTCTTTGGTTACTTAAACACCTACTAACACTAACAAATTTTTGGAATCTTCACTAAAATACCAATAAAATAAATAATTTTGTACATTAATCAGCAATTTTGTAAATTCTGTCACATTTTCAAAAAAAATACTTTAACAATATGTTGAGCCTCCTTATCAATAAATAACTCAACCCCCAAAAAATGATTCTAAATCAAAATTTAATTGTTAACAACATAACGAAAACCGCATTAAATTATTTTAAACACTTTAAAAGTTATTAACGTTTTTATCGTTAAAAACACCATAAAAACAAAACCTGTGAACGGTATTTTCTTTTCACGTCAAATTTTTAATGTTAATTGAATGTCAGTGTGTTAACGTGTTAATAATCATAGTCATCATCATCGTCCCGGTCCAGCAGTCCACCGAAGCCGCCGTCATCACCGCCGTAATCATCATACTCTGGATCAACTCCAGGTGGGACGAATGCACCGTTGAGAGCACCAGATATTTGCTCACCCAAACCGAAACGTGCAGCAATGCCATAAATTAAACGCATTACAGCTAATCTGTAATTAATTACCATTAAACATAAAAATTAAAAATTTATATTAAAAAATTAATTTAAAAAAAATGTAGGCAACTTAAATTACATTCCTACCCAATATGCATGCATGCATTTAAAGTTGCCTATAGTTAATAATAACTTACCTAATAAAATCAACAGCATTTGTTTCTTTTTGTCTTAGAATCATCTTATTCTGCGCATGTTTACCCAATTTCTTACTCTTCTTACGTTTGGCGTCACTTACAGTGATTAAAACAATAATTATTAATATTAACAATAATTTAAACACTGGTGAACGACACTGAAACATTTTTGCACGAATTTTTTAAGGTTAAGTCTTAAATTTAAAGTTTAAGGTGTACGTTTTAAGTCTTAAGTTAAGTCAAGTTGTTGCTGAGTTGGATGATGAACGAAGAATACCGCGTGTGGACATTGCGTGCCGAATATCAATAAACTTCTTGGATGTACAGTTACAGCAAGTAAACACACACACACTGACATTGTTACTTAAGCCATAAGTGGTAAGTACACTTAAGTAATGTTCATTGTGACCTAAGTGTGAAAGAAGAAATGGTAGCAGAAGTAGAGGAAGCGGTGGATTGCAAAATATTGAAGAAGAATTTAAAAACAAAAAAGAACGAAGAAAAACGAAGAAGAAGTAGGTCTTTGGCCCGCATACAATCACGTAAATTACACACTTCGCACGTTGGATGTAGTTCAGGTTCATGAACAAATTATTAATTAATATATTAGCAACTGTTTTGATTGTTTAAGGAATGGTATTTGTGTTAGAAGTAACAAATATGTAAATTTAATTTATTTATTTTTTTTGGATAAAAATTTAATTTTTGTATGTTTTGTTAAATTTATTATGGCTACACCCTGTATTAAATTATATGTTTTTTATTTTTTAGTGGTAGGTAATTAAATTTTTTATGTTATGATATTTTTTTTATTGTTTTATCTATATGGGTTAATTTGTTATTAATTTTTAAAGTTGCAACTTACATAATGACACTAATAATGTATGTTAAAATCGTGATTTGTTTAATTATTAATTTCTTATTGTTGGGGTTATTGATAGTTACTTTGTTTTATATGGTTAAAAAGCTATTTAAATTATCTTTAATTTAGTGTTTTTTTTATTGATTTATAATAATTAGTTTTGGTGTAATTAGTTGATAAAGTTACAAGTTATTTTTGAGGTACAGAATGTAAACTTAAATTTTTACTTTGTTGACTGTTGTGCTATTATTATAGATTTTATTTATGTGTAGTGCATATTTTTAGTATGTGTTATACATCATTGGATAGCTAATTAAATTTTCTATTAACTAGTTTTTGTTTTAGTATTCTAAATATAAACACTAAGTTTTAATTGATTAGTAAACTAAAAAGTTCTTATTTTATTGATAATAAGACAATTTTTTTTTGGACATTAATTAAAAATATTTGTTACACTTTGTATATATTGTGTTATACACCATTGGAAAGACAATTAAATGTACTTTAATATAGCGTTTGGTTTTATTTAATATATTAATTAGTTTACCAGCAATAATTATTTAAAAGTGCAAAACATTTTATTAACCAACAACATGTAAGTAGAATCTAAAATCAATGACATTTGTTCATATTTTGTAAAATATTATTATTAATAATAATATTAAATATACTTATTATACATCATTACAAAGCCAGTTAAATTCTCTATAAAACTATGTATAGTTCAATAATATACTAATTAACCCTAATTTTTAATTAATCTTTAAAGTAAAAATTTATATCTCACAACAAAAAAAAACTAATTTTTTTAAAAAAATATTTAAAAATACTAATCAAAACCAAAATTTATCATGTTATATATATTTTAAAAGCTAATTAAATAATCTATAACCCTATTTTTGAATTAAGTTAATACCTTATATAGTTTAGCCATAATAACAGTTTAAAGTTACAATTCTAAATAAATCAAACAAGTCTCACTAACAAAAACAAAATTATTATTATTTCTTTTATAACATTTATATAAACAATAAAACTAACACAAAATACAGTTGGTTTTAAAACCACACAACCTGAAAAACGTTAATGCAAATGTAATAGCGTTAAAACACACAAAAACACAAAGTAATACAAAAATAAAATAAAAAACCAAGAATATGTAATATTAACTTTATATCTTGTAATCTAATGGTAATGACAATGGTAATGAAAGTATCATGTAATTGTATTTTCTTACTTCATTCATTCTCAAACCCACACAATCATTCACCGTTACCAAGCCACCATAATCGAGTTTTGAAGACTCTCAACACACAAAACACAACGCAGAAGAAGCAAAACGAAGCAAAAACTGCAAAATCATACGTTTTGCATTCTTTTCTTTAAAAGAATTTACCACGAATTGCGGTTTTTCGTTATTTGGTGCAAAATACACCGTTGCACCATGTACCACTTACAAAAACACGAAAAAAACAAAAGAAATTAATTAATTTTCAAAAAAAATAACAACTACCGCCCTCTATGTGTTGGTAACATCAAACAATCACGACGCTACCTATGAAACGCTAACTACAACTTGTAGTCTAAGTGAGTGTAAGCAAATCAATAATATTACAGAAAACTGTAAACTTTTACAGAAACCTTTAACTGTTTCGTGGTTTGGTATTACTGCAGTCGGAATAGATCGGTACAGGACGGCGGCAAGTGGAGGCGGCAAGCCGTCAACTGCGCACGCATTGTGCGGCAGTTTGACGTAAACAATCACTACGCTACCTATGAAACAATAACTACAACTTGTAGTCTAAGTGAGTCGCAGAAAATCAATAATATTACAGAAAACTGTAAACTTTTACAGGAATCTTTAACCGCTTCGTGGTTTGGTATCACTGCAATCGGAATAGATCGGTACAGGACGGCGGCAACTGGAGGCGGCTAGCCTTTAACTGCGCACGCGTTGTGCGGCAGTCTGACGTCAGGCGGTGAGAGGCGCCCCGCACATCAATACGTCGCCGAGGCGTACCGACACCAAACCGCGGCCGCCTCCGACATTATCCAAATAATACGCCGTTTGGTGGATTTGATCGCGAATTAATTTCTTCCAATTGTGTTATTCCTGAAAACCCTAAAAACAAAACAAAGTGAATTCCAACAACAAAATAACAATTACAACCCCTGAAGATTAGAAGGAAGAAGAGAAAGCTCTGGATTGAATTGAAAAGTTTATCGCAAACGACGATAGTGTAAAATGTAAGTCATTAACTATAACAACTAATTAAATTATTAATTTGTTTATATTTTATTTATTTATCCCCTAAACAAACAAAAAACAAAAAAAAGTGTAGTATTTTTTTAAAAATTTTTGACTTTAAACTTAAATATCTCAATAACTAATTAAGATATTTTAATTTTTTAAAGTTCTAATTATTAATGAGTTACTTAAGTATTGTATTGGTTAAAATGACAAGGATTTATTAATAATAAAAGGAGTTAGGGACGAAAATAGAGAGTGAAGGAGTTCATGGCGCTCCTTTCATGATGTCGTATGGAAAATCGATTTTTATTTCCTGCCACCGCTCGCCGCCCCCGCGTTTCATGTTTCTGTATGACTTGCATGTGTTGGTGTGCGTGTGCCGCCTCCACAGGCACGAATACAGCTGCCTGGACTGTTGCGTCGGCGCGATCGTGAACTATATTCTGAGTTTCTTGTCTTCCTGGCTTTGTAAAATCAAAATTTTGGTTTTAACTCGCAATGGATTTCTGTTATCGACTTGGTTTTAATTTCTTTATTTATATATGTTATTAGTTAATGATTGCAAAGGTCATATTTTGGTTTATTTTATTGATAACACATGGTTTTGTTCAAGTGAATTATGAACGAGTTCGGTGTGTTCGTTCGCGTGGTAAAATCGATAATCGTGTGAAAATTTTCCTGTTCGTCCTCAAAATGTCCTTAAACGTTACTGATGACTAATAAGATTTGAGGTTTTGTTCTGTGGTTTTATAATGTTTAGTTTTTAATTGTTTATTGATTTATTTAAAGTTAAAGACAAATTTTTTAAGAACTTTTTTGAAATTTTTTGTTGTGAAGTTTAAACAATTCCTGAACACTCTGTATATGTAGTATACTTTTAAAATTTTTATTTTGGGTAGATTGATTATTAAACTTTTTTTTTATTTTTTGTTTGTTTAATATTATTAAATAGTTTTTTTGTTATTAATTTTTTAATAAAACACTAATTTTTGTTTGAGAAAGTTTGGAAATTTTTGATTTTAAAGTTTAAAAATTCATAAAACACTCTGTATATTTTGTAACGCTTTAAAATTATTGTTTTGGGTAGATAATTTATTGACCTTTAATTTCGTGTTTTGGTTATTTAATTTTATTGATTAGTTTTTGTGTTATTAATTATTTAGTAAAACATTGACTTTGGTTGTGAGTGTTTGTTTTGTCTGAGTGAAACTTAAACTAGGTTGAGTTTTAAATGTAAATAACTTTTTTCCTTTAAATGCTAATTAAATGAATTAATAATTAATTAAAAGTAGATTTAATAATCTTTAATATGGTGTATAAATGATTAAAAAATGATAGTTATTACTAACGTTAATTTAAAATTATAAAAAAAGTGAATTTTTGTCTAATGTTTTTTTAAGTTTTTGAAAGTTTATAGTTTGATTTGATTTTACTCCTTAAATAAAATTACTAATTTCATTATTTTTTAACTAAAAGAAAGATAATTTAATACTTGTTTTATTAGTTTTTAGATAATTAAAATCCAATAAATAGTTTTTCAGTTATTTACTTTTTAATGAAATAATTTTTTTTTGAATTTTAGAAATTTTAAATTTTTTGTTTTTTTTGTTTGTTTGTTGTTTGTTTTGTTATTAATTAATGTTGTTTGTGTGTTTTTAAGGGCTGCACCAGGAGCACCAGAGAATTTGGGTCCACCAGAACCTCAAGTTGGGCCCGATGGTGAACCGATCGGAGGGCCACGCACGCCGCAGCAGATTGCTGCCCAGCGGCGGCTGCAGCAAACACAGGCGCAGGTCGATGAGGTGGTGGACATCATGAAGACCAACGTCGAGAAGGTGCTTGAAAGAGATCAGAAGTTATCAGAATTGGATGATCGAGCAGGTAATTATTATTATTTTTTCTTATAGAAGTAAAAATACAAACCATTGACTTTAAATCAATTTTGACAGTGACTGATTGATTTTACCAAATCAGGATTAAAAGTATTTGATCAGAAATTTAATAACAAATCTATTTATGTAAATATGACAAAAATCGGTTGAATAGTTTAGAAGTTATTGATTAAATTGTGATTGATTGACTATTACATAAAAAGTAAGGATGAGTAAAATTATTATTTTTTCACTTTAAAGTCAATTTTATAGTATTTCAACACATTATAATAATTAAAATAAATTTTTTTCTTATATTAAATTTAATTCTCTATTTACACACCAAAAATTCCGGAAAATCGGATAAAAAATAAAAAAGTTATGAATTTTTTTGTAAATTAAAAACTTTTTACTTTTAATAAAAAAAACATAAAACTTTTTAAATTTCTTCCAATAAATCGTTTAGGATGTTAATTAAAAATAATAAACAATAACTAGGTTAAAGTAAATTAAATTCTCTATCGATTGGTTTATATTAAATTATACAGAGCGTATTAAAACTATATTTAATTTAATAAAATATAAAACAAAACATTAAAAAAGTTAGTAGTAAAAAATATAAATATTGAGTTTACCGTTAATTTACCAGTATATAAACAATGAAAACTTAAAATATATTATTTTATTCTTATAGAAAATTTAATTCTACAAATTATACTAAAAAACTTAATAAAAATGCATTAAAACCTTATAAGTTATAATTTTTTTTCTAAACCAAAACATTTTTAAGTCTAAAAAATAAAAATCACAAATTGTCAAGAAATATTAAAAACAATCCTTTACAAATTTAATAAAAAATTAAAAACTAAAAGTAAATTAAAGTAAATTAAATTCTCTATCGATTAATATACATCAACATATACAAAGTGTTTAATAACCATAAGTAAATCACGAAAACAATAACAAAAATATATAAAATACTACAAAAAAAAACTAAAATATAAACTTTAAAATTAATTTTCTCATTTATAAACAAAACTAAACAATAAAATGTTTAATTGATTATACCCATAATTTAATTTTACGTTTACTAATCAAAAACTCAATAAAAAATATTAAATATTGTAAAAGTTATTAACATTTAACTAAAACAAAACATTTTTCTATATAAAAAACTTAAAATTATATTTTAACAATAAAACTAAATAAAAACAATACCAACAATTATTATAAATAAAAAATATAAAATATATATAAACAACCTATCATTTATAATAAATGCATTTAAAAAATATATACAGGGTGTATCAGAATTTAAATTTTTAAAACAATAAACATTAATTTTTCACCAATTTTTTTTCGGTTTTTGTTTGTAACTTTTATAATTGTTATTAATATTTATTGCTAAAATTATTTACATTAATTTCAGATGCTTTGCAACAAGGCGCCTCGCAATTTGAACAACAAGCCGGCAAGTTGAAACGAAAGTTTTGGTTGCAAAACTTAAAGGTAAAAATCACAAAAAAAAAAAATTAAAAATTAAAAAAATTAAATTAATTAAATTAATTAATAATTATTTGTTATTCCACAGATGATGATAATAATGGGCGTCATCGGCCTTATCATTATTGTTATTATAGGCAGTAAGTACAACCCTGAGCACTCACTCACCCCTTCTTTACGAATTTCTACTTAAATCTTAACTTAACTTAACTCTTAAACTATTAAACTATTAATTACTTGAACCATTAATGTCTAAACTCTTAATCACAAAAATCACGCAATCACCAACAAAAGCACCGTAATCTTTCAAAACAAACAAAACAAACAACTTTCTTCCCTCTCTTCTAAAACTTTCCTCTAACTTCAAACAAAAAAACAAAAAAAAACAAAAAATTGTTGTCGTAACTCTGTATACTTAACAACAAAAAAAATCTTCGATTTATTTTTTTATTTTCCTCTTTTTTCAGTGAACTTCATGTAAAAAAAACAAAAAACAAAAACAAAAATTTAATATAAAAGCAGCCAATTATTATTATTTTAAACAATAAATAAACAAATAAGTGTGTGTTCAATTCATCAATTAGGAACAATATTATTTTTAATTTCAAATTCTAAAACTCTAAAACAAAAATTATCAAAACAAAAGAAATAACAAAAAAACAAACGACGAAATAAAACAAAAGCAAAAACAAAAGAAGTTGCCGTAGTAAGCAAAACAAAACAAAACAAAAACCGATCGGAGGAATGTTACAGCGTTGGCAGACTTCATAACCTAACCAAATCGGTAAACTAGAAAACTGTAAAGTTTTTTTGTTTCTTTTATTATTTTGACGTTAATGTGTCGTACAAATCGCTTCGAATTTAGCTACAAACAAACAACCAACCCTACAGATGTAATTTAATCGTTAAACGACTTATAGATTTTGTACCCTTTTAATTAAAAAAAAAAAAACAACCACCACCGTTTCCATCATTATTTTATAATTTAACCTAAAAATTTCTAAAAAAAAAAATTTATCTTTAAATCTTCAAAATGGCGGTTTACAAAATGGCCACTAAGCAAACGCATGACCCCATAACCTTAAAATACGTGTTTGATTGTTTTGTAAGTGTGTTAACCTCAAAACAGTACAACTTCCAATTGTTTCAACACTGTTTATGTAAATACTGTTTGATGACCTTGACGACCTTTTCAATGTTACCAATCAATGTTTGATGTTTAATGTGCTTTTTAGGTTATGTTAGTGTTTAAGTCTATGTGACGTAAAATTGTCAAAAAATTAATGTGGTTTTTAATGTTTTTAGTGAAATTCATGCCGGAGGATAATAAACAACCACCGTATCCGTATCCACCGCAGTATATGCCGCCGCCACCACCACAACCAGCGCCGGCTGGTGGTACTGCTGCTCCTGCAGCCACAGGCTAAGATTAAACCACACAACCACCTAAAAATCTAATCTGGATTTACGATTCTCAACTACAAAAAAACACAATAACTTAACAAGAAAGAAAATAAAAATAAAAAAAACATTTAAATTAATTAGTTATGGAATCAATGAGTAATAATGAGTAATTGAAACATAAAACATCAATCAACAAACACACCAAATGAAAACCAAAAAAAAAATTATCGTAGATTGTATGCAACCCAACTCTCACAGCTATTACTTTGTGAGGTTATACACAACACGATTAACCTTGAAAATCGCTAAAAAAATGATGATACAATAATGATTACAAAATGCTTAATGATTAACTTAATGAATACTAACAAACAACACTAATAAGAACAAATTGTTAATAATGAACAACAATAATAACGTAAACACGTAAAATTTCGGTGTTTTATCTGCAAAAGTTTGAGGTTATTTGAGGTTATTTTTTTGACACTTTCTTTAATTACTGCTAGCGCCATCTGTGGTTTGTTTTCTTTAATTTGGGAAATACTCTGAGTGTATATAGAATTTTACCAGTAACTTTAACCTTAAAAAACAATATTTGTTGATAAATAAAACAAAAGCTTGATTGACAAATTAAATATATATATATAAACGAAACAAACGAATATTATGAATTAAGTAATGATTGAAATTGAATTGAAATGTTTTCACTTTTAATTGAAGCTATTTATTGATTGGACGTGACGTAAGGGGGGTGGGGGATTTTTCAGTTCGATTAGATTTGATTTAGTGTAGAAATATAAATAACAAAACACTATTAGCTTGTTTTCTTCGTGTAGACTTTGTTGGTTATTGCGTAAGTGTGACGTAATAATAAACCAATGAAGTGCAAGGAGGCGGCGGATGGAAAAAGAAAACATTTGGATTTAATGTAACATACTGTAAAACTGTGTACTTAATACATACTTATATCGTACGTATATAAATAAATAAATGTGTATTACATTACGAGAATTACGAGGACACGTGACATGATGACATAATGACATAATGACATTTGTTGGTTATTTTTGAGGTTATGTGAGGTTAGAAATTGTGATTTGAGGTTATGTTGTTTTTTTGTTTTGGAAGTTAAAGTTAATTAATTATTAATAAACATTGAATACTTAAACACTAAACAGTAAGTAGTCAAATCAGTTGAAGGTTAAATTGATGAACAAGATGGCGGATATCAATAATGTTGTGTAAACAAATTGTTATGAGTATGTACAAGTATGCACGATCATAATTATGGAAAACTTTTTGTTTTTTTGTTTTGTTTAAGGTTTGAACTTGTTTTGTTTTTTTTTTTTTGTTTTTTGTTTTTTTGTTTGTTTTGTTCTTTTGTTTTGGTTTTTATTGCGGTTGTTGTTTAATTAAAGTTAAGATTGTATTTGTAATTAATTAGTAATTATGTGATTATGTGATTTAACTTAATTAATTGATTGACTATATAAATATGAATATGATTATTGAGAATATTATATGCGATTGTGACGTGATTATATCGCGCCGAATCGATTATGTTCGATGATTATTAAAAATAAAGTTAGAATAGCACGTTTTGGTGTATATTTTCTTTATTGTTATTGTTGTTGTTGTGTTCCTCAACTTGTGGAAATTATTCCTTGAATAATCATTCATTACTGGATGGACTAAGAATACCAGGGAAGTAAACCGTGATGAGACCTAGAGAGAAAGAGAGGACGCGAGAAAACCCAGTGAACCTTCCCCCACGAAGGCCACAAAACAAATGAACCGAACGCCTAGCGGTACGAGCTTTTATAGGCGCGGTGAGTGCTCGGCGAGGTGGAGGGGGGTGACGTCACACGAGCGTGAGCGAAGATAGCCGAAGCAAGTGCAGCGCGGCGCGAGCGAGTGCGTGACGCTGGCTGGCGCTTCGGTACTTATCGCCACCGTTCGGGGTTCTTCGCTCGTAGGGCGGTCGGAGCGCGCCTATATAAACGCGCGCAGCGTCGTCCGCACTTCATTTCGGTTTGAGCCTTCGTGGGGGAAGGTTCTCTAGGTCTACGCGCTCCTCTCTCTCTCTCTTTGGGTCTTCTTAGTCCTTCCAATATCTTTATTTTTCGCATGCATTCGTAAAACCAAACCAAACAAATTACTAAAGTTTTGTTTTCTTAATTAAACCAACTTTGACTTAAAATATTTTAACCAAAAATTTACCACTTTTTAACAATAAGTTATATTTTCATTGTTTGTTTAA
>JARJDS010025531.1:0-12320 GCA_030264155.1 Atheta pasadenae | reverse complement strand
TTTGATCTGATCAAAAATCAAATTTTGGCAGGCCAAAAACGACCAAAATTTTGGGAAAAATTTACCTTTTTTATTCAACCTGCCGCCATTTTGTCAATTTTTGATTTTGTTGTTCGCCAGAGGGTCATTGTACAGACAAAATGTTTTAGTTTAACGAGAATTTTTTTGCGCCGCCGTCGAAGATGGCGTGTCATTTCAAAAATATTTAATATTTTGTTTCAAAAATTTTACGGTCTATTCTCAAAACATGTATAAATATACCCTCCAAATTTTAAATAGATGGATTCACTAGTTTTTTTTTGTTGAATTCCTAAAAATGACCTTTATTTAGGTTGTCACACTAGTCGTGCCCCTTAAATATTTTTTTACAAACGAATTACTGTTATCGAACGCGTTTTGGCAAATAAGTGCGAATGAGAACGCGTCGCGTGGAAAACACAGAGCCAATCAACAAGCTCTACAGCTCTTTAGCCAATAGAGGGCGTTACACAAACGTTTTATTTTTGTTTTGTTTCTTAATTTATTTAACTTTCATTTTTCTGGTTTTGTAACATTTTCTTCAATTTCTATATCTTAATTTTTAAAAATAATTTTTGTTCTATTTCAGCTTATATTCAACATTCCAATATTTAGCTGATGCGTTCAATTTTGTAATTCCATGTTTGTTGAACAATTCTGTTAATTCAGGTATTTCACCCTTGTTGTATTGACCTTGTGATTTCAGTTGGAAATTGCGTAGTCGAAAACAAACATACCAATAAACCAAGTTTTCCATAATAAATTTATGATGATTTATTTATTATTTATTTATTACCATGATTTACTGCATTTTTCAACTAAAACTCATTAACTGTAACTTTTATTCTTTCATAAAACTAATAAATTATTAAAAACAATAAAACGTCACTAATTTTAATCATAAAATTCCAATCTCTATCAAATTATATCTTTTGTCATAAAAAATTACAGTTTTCTGTTTTTAATTTGAATTTTTTAAAATCTTTTTTTTAAATGTTTTTTTGTATGTTGCATCTCAGTTACTCCTTGTATAATGGAAATCAAAACGTAAATTGTCAGCTGTCAATAAATCATCACACATTTGTTATTTACTGGCTGTGAACCAGAAGAAAAAATCTTAAGATGCCAATCTTTGCTTTTTTGACTTCCGGTTGGCCATTGCCACAGAACCACAGAACCACAGGACCACAGAACAATGTTTTGTGTTTTCTTTCATCATTTTCTTCTGTATTCTTGTATTCTAGGCTTTATTTTTTTCCAACACAATGCCGACTGTGTGTGCTGTTGTGCGAAGATATATCGATCCAAGATTTTTTCTAGTTGAAGAATTAACCAGTAGAAAACAGGCAGTTTAGAAAAATGTTGTTGTTAGCAAAACTACTTCAATCGCTACTTAGCAAACCTTTGCTTTTCCTGTTTGCGTTCAGCAACAACTATTGTTTTCGACTTCTTGTGATTCCTCGAACTTAATTTCACTTTATTTCTCTCCTGAATTGTATAAATGCTATTTAACTTAATTAATAAATTTCTAATTTAATTAATTAACGTTTCTAGTTGCCGCGTAATCCTATGAAAGCTTATACGATGTGTAAATTTGCTAAGTTCTGTATTTATTTTGTTTTGTTTGTTTGTGACAACTGCTTCTTTTATGAAACATGTTGTTTTTGTTTTGTTTTGTTTGTTTGCAATTGTTTTAAAGCCTTCTACTCTCTCAATTTTTGTTGTTTTGTTTTTTACTCATTATTTTTTTGAAATCAGTTTAAGTAACAACAAACAAATAATATAGCAGTCAAACGAAATTAATTAAAACATGTTTTGTAAAACAAAACAATTAAGGTCAAGTCGTAAGTATGGTAATTTAAAAAGAATTTGCATTTTTATGCGAATCTACATTACTTTATTGCTAATGTTAACGTAACTATAATTAAGGTTAAAGCAAAGTTTCTATTAAATATCTCATTTGTTAAAATAACCTAACATAACCTAACATAACTTTATAAAAGTACAACATTTTTTTTTAATAATAAAATTCCTAAACTATTTTAATTAAAATCAGTCAATACGTAATTATTATTCCGAAACACAAAACAACCACAACATGTAAAATTCCAAACGTTAATTACAATAACCCGTGTGTAAAGCTTGATTTACTAAATTATTAATTATTTCCAAAATGTAATACTCTGACTAGGTCCCACTCTTCTCCTACAGTGGTTTAATCGGAACAGAGTAGGGCGAATGGAGTGGTGAATTTGCCATTATTGGCCCAGCGTGTTCTACCCCAAGTAGAAACAATTGGGATTATTGAACGAAAACCGGGTAAACTGAACCGTCGGCTTGCCATTCAAGAAGCCTTTACGGTTTGACCTCATCACGTATTTTACAAACGATACCATCATGCAGTTTCTCTGTTTTAGCAAGCAGCTACGCAGCCAAACTTTACTACTCAAATATGTAAGCATCCTAGGATTCTAGGACGTAACAAACCGAAGGATTTAATAAGGAATCAATGTGAATTATTCAATTTGTAAAGCATTATTGGAGATATTTCTTAGCTTCTAATTAAATACCAATTTACTACTGGATGTGTTTTAAATTTTAATAAATTTAAGATTAGAATATGTTCTTGAAGGTTATGTCTAAGTATATTGATTAAGTGAGTATGTGTAATACAAGTGTAAGACTATAAATTTCTTGAAGTCTTGCACGAGCTGTCCTTAACGGACTGATAATTCTAAAAGACCAATTTCGCCACTGTCCCTTAAGAACACTCCTTGCAACTATCGGAGCATAGTACGTCCTGTAAACCCATCTAAAGGATCAAAGGTCTTAAAGATCAGGCAAAAGGGTCACTGCAAATCTCTTCGTACTCGCCGATACTCCTCATAAAAGCATTCGAAAAGTGTGTGTCGACTTCAGTCTTCGCAAGTATTCGTGTAGATACTCGCTTCTTTTCAACAGCACCGAAGCATGCAGTTACACATTTTCAAAGTAGAGTGAGCCCTTAGGACTTTCTTTAGACTTAGAATGAGACGCAGAAGGAGACGTTCAATATAAAGTTACTTGTTCCACAAAGATTGAGCGCCTCTGGCCGCTGTGCTGAGCAGACCGAGAAAAAGTTTAATGCAAATTCGATATTTAATAAGATGATGAACTTTATACTTCTTTTTGTGCGTGTCATCTCTTATGGGTTTTATATCCGGGTGGAATATATATGATAGATAAAAATAAAAGTGAGAAACCTACGAACCTGAAAAGCAAAGAAAAAAAACTTTGCGCATTCGAAAGGAAATAAATAAACATTTATCATTCTCGGTGCTTTTTCTGTGTTGAGTTATTCCTGAACATTTTCTTTCGTCAGCAGTTTGCAAAAGAAAGTCAATCGACTTCTTTATTGTGATTGATGATTGAGGTGTTCAACCATATTCACCCACTTGTAATGGAAATGTCACCTTGACATGTATCTCTATATTTGTCACAAACTCATAAGAAACCGAAATTATTATTTAATACCACACTTTTTATCCTGTATTAGGTGACAAGTTATTAATTTTGTTTTTTATTTATTGCAATATCTTAAACTTAGTTTTGGTAGCTTGCATTTGTTATTGACGTCACGTCGTATAAACAAAACAAAACAAACAAACAGCACAGAATCTAGCGATTGTTTGTTGATTTATTTGTTTTAGTTAATTGTTTGAGAAACTAAAACTAAGTGATTTAGGTTGCCTATATTAATTTACTTAACAATTAAATTAAATTAATTAAAACTTGAAACGTTTATGTTTCCAATAAACTAAATTAATTTCTATTAGAATTTATTCTAAGCGAATTTTATAAATTCGACTTTCATCAATTCGTGCGCAAGCCAATATGTACAAGCTAGCGCACAAATAAAAGCAGGAATTTTTAATATAACCGACAAATCAATATTTGCATTACATGCTGGGCGTATTTTAATCCGCGACTTTTATTTTTTCACCGCATCAGACTGCAAAGAGGCCCCGCGGTAACGGATAGGATAGCACAAATAACGCAAAAAAATCAAGCGCGGTTCACATTGTAGGGCGTTCGTTCGGTTCGGGTTTGTGGTGGTACGCTGGACACTCGCCCATTGCCCGCCCATACATCATCCGCAAATATTGCTTACCAAATAGAAATAAATGAATATCCATTTATACGTGCATATGTGTCTTACGGTTTACAGTTGTTGGATTTTTTTTGCCAAATCGATACGCAAAACAACGTTGCCGCATGGAGAGCCTTCACATGCTGCCCAGTGGTTACCTAATGACAAAAAATGTAATTAAAGCCTCCGGTTAATTCGTTTTGTTTATTTATCGTTACAGTAAATTGATTTGTGCACGCCCAATACAGTAAACACACTTTTTTCAGTGCACCGAATATTTTTCGTTATAAAATTTTATTTAAAATTATTTTTTTGTTGTTGAATTTGTCCAAAGATGTTCTGTTGTTCACAATAGTTGAAGATATTATTAAAAAAATGTTTTTATTGTTTTTTAAAAGTTTGTTTTAGTATTTCTTCTAATTCGTCGCTATTTATTTTTGTTTTCCTTTGTTCTCGCGTTTACCTTTCCTACTTCCGGTATTTTTTTGTATTTTAATTCTTACCAAACAATTCTTAGCCGTCTCTTCCACAGTTGTCCTGGCAGACTTTTGTTTCTCATCGTTCTTCCACTTTTTGTTGTTTATATTCAATTTTTGGTTTTGTTTGTTTGTTTGTTTGTTTTCACTTAGCATGTTATTGCTTCTGTTTTTTTTTATTTAAAAACAGATTTGAACTTGTCACTCAAAGAAGTAACACAATAATTTCTCAGGATTGTATTAACATCCCCCACGAGATCTCCTCCCCACCATATGTCAATCAAGAAATAGCTGGTTCTTGATTGAATCAAATGAAATGTAATTAAATGTCTTTAGACATTAGTTGTGTACTTATGATTTGTATTTACTTTGAAACAAGTGCAAAATTTAATTATTTTCATCTAAATATTAAAGGCAAATGTTACCCTAAACACGGAACGTAAAGATCAAAGCGAAATAGATTCTAAATAAGTAACATTTGAACAAAATTAAAGCCTGTAGTCAATTCCAGCAAATGTATTATGTTAATACAATCGTTGTTAAATTAGTCAGAGTTAATTAATATTAAATTAAATACTCGTACATACAAAATGTTAATAGTACACTTGTTAATCGGCTTAAACTTAGCAAACAAAGGAAAGGATTTTAGGTTTAAGTAAATAAATTAGGACCAGCAATGAAAGCAATATTAATTTAATATTTTTTAGATTTTTAATCACCGTTTTATTTATTTTTTTATAACAAAACATTTTTTGGTTTTGTTTTGTAGTTATCTAAAGTATTTTTGTTTTTAACAAACAAAAGAAGGTTTAATTCGCATTGTGTTTACTTGTTTTTAGTAAAACAAAAGCTTTCAACTTCCATGTCGATTTTTTACTTGAACTTTCCAAAACTCTGAACATTACAAATAAAGATAGTCACTGAATTATAAAAAAAAATTAATATAACATTCAATTTTTTTTTTATATTAACTTTTAAACATAAAATGACATTAAAAATTAAAAAAAGTATTAAAAAACCGAACACAGCCTGAATAAATAATGAAAAAAAAGTGCCATGATGAAAGCATATTTATTCCTCGACTCCATCAGCCACATCATAAAATCTTAATCATTTAAGCCGATAGAATCGCTTAATATTTAATAAGCTTTGCGCCGAGTTCGACGAAACATTTTTCGTCAAATTTGCCGATGGCAACTTTACGCGCTCGAATGTTATAAGCTCACATAAAACCCCACAACAAAAATAAAACTCATGTGCAACTTGTAAAAAATAATAAAGTTCTTACTATGAATATTTTCTATTTAAATATAAATAATTAATTGATACCCATATCAATTTTTTGTAATTCGAAATGTGTGTTTGGACATTACGCTACGTTTAATTTTTTTTAGTATGGGTAGTTACGGAGGGCGCACTTGTAAATATAATCCGCTTGTGACATACGTGTAATATTGTTTTTGTAAGAGCATGTCAGTGAGTAAGGATGGCTCGTTTATTGTGGAAATATGTATGCTGTTTATCCCCCGTGTACGCTTTGCAAATGAGATCTTGCGTTTCCACCGCGGCGAGCGCGTTGAATAATGTTGCAGTAATAACACACCCTCAGTTTTCATTTCTAATGTATGTTGTACTTTATCGAAATAGTGCTTTCAGTGTCAAACGCAAACAACGGAATAACCAGCGCGCTTTAATGTAGTGCAGAAACAGGTGAAATTATTGTAAATGCCTTTGTAATCTTGCTAGGATATTGTCGTTATTGTACTCGAGATAGCAACTACTCAAAGTAATAGTGATAACAAGTTATGCGCTTTGAGGCAATGTAGAAATGTAGGTTATTATTTTGGTTGGGGCGTTAAATATGATGTGTAACAGTTAAATTAAACACGTCAAACTTTATCTTTTTCAGTCACAGAAAAAGAATTACAATATTTTTAGCACCTTTGTTTTAGATTTGTTTACGTTGTCATGGTAACCAAATTCACAGCCTTCTAGTTTAAAAATGTTTTCTCTATATATACAAGGATTGTTTTCAATTGTTTTGTAAGAAAATAAACAAAAAACAACCAAACAACTAAAAGTATATTTCAGTATTCTAGTAATTTTTTTTTTGAACAAAGGAAAAGTATAGAAGATATATTTTTAAACTTAAAATTTAATTAGATATTCACGGTATTCTTAAACTTTTGTTGAATGCGTTAATGCATAAATGCATAAACAGGTGCAAACAAGTGCAAAATTCTAATTAACCACAGTGCGAGTTGCGTGGTGAGTTGCCATTGCGAATTCCGGCCTCGCCACATTTTCAGGTTGTTGCGTCTCTAATTCGGGCTTTCTGTTGCTGTTGCCGGCTGCAATCGCTCCATCCGTCGACGCGAGAGAAAGGAAAACCTAATTATTTTTAGCGGAAATTGCAGGATCTGCTACGCCTTCGTTCAGCATGCTTTTCAAAGTAAACACGGAAGTATCATATTACGAAACCGAATTATATTGCGTTCTTCGCTTTATAAAATTTGCATTATGTGACGCTCCAAATATGCATAAATTACGGGGCTATGAATAAAAGAAGAGATGAGGAATAAATCGATCATTCATGATGTCGGTGTAAGTACAAGGACCTTATATTTACTCAAATTATTTACGAAAAATTTAATATTTTGTTCAGTTTTAAAAATATCTTATACTTGTCTCTTACTTTACATAATTACAAAAAATATTAGTATTGAGGTTAAGTAATGTTAGGTTATATGAAGTAAAATCGATTATTACAAATAGAAACTATTAAAACTAAAATTTTCCTACATGAAATTGTACTTAAATGTGAATGAGGATAATAGAGATAAGGAAACAATTATATGAAAGTGCATTAAAAGTTTTGTGCAGCTTTTTCTCCGTTTTTGTGAAATGCTTGTTCGTTCCAGCTTTTACGGGCATATTCACAAATTCAGGCATTCGACTAATTTGTAAAGCTTTGCTGCGAACGAAAGTTTTTACTCTGCGCCACCATGCACGTCCTTACGAAAACAATTCCCAAGTTCTACTCGCATATACGCAAAGATATCTTAAAGTTCTCGGTTTGCAAAAGTTACTTGTTTTAAAATTTCTTTAGGCCATATTTTATATCTTCTTACAAGCAGGTAATTTATTAGATACTCAGACAGATGTTGGTCACATACTCTTCTTCTTGTTTTGTGGCTTGAAATTTAGAATACTTACACGTATATTACGCAAAATGTTTTATTTTAAAGCAACAATTTGTTTAAATTTAACGTTAAGTTATTATCTAAATCAAATCCTTGAATCATCCTCAACGTAGATATAGTATTTTTTATTTTCTCATTAAAAGTTGTGCATTTTCTTGCTGTTTAAAAAGACGTAATAGAAAATTGTAGAAACCTCGTTTTCCCATCAACTCAATTATTTGTATATATTTTTTTTTAGAATTTAAAAGTTGTTCTTCAATGTACGGCCAAATCCAATCTTTAAATCTCCACTGAAGTATTTTATTTAAGTCTTCAAAGCTTGGCATTTTCTAGTTCTTTGAAAAGACATGATACAAATATGTGTCTTCATCAAACCATTTATTTTAAATTTTTCTTATATTATTTAAAAGGTGCACTCTACTGTAAGATTAAATTTAACTTTTGAATTTTCTTTAAAGTAATTTATTTTAGCTTTCAAAATTTTAATTTTTATTTTTGGGAAAAAGCGTCAAGCAACATTATGGAAATCTTGTTTTCTCATAAACCCAGATTATTGTTTATATATTTTTTTTATTAATAAAAAGTTATTCTTCTTCGTACGGCTGAATTAAACCATTAAAGCATCTTTACAATATTTTAATTTAGCCTTAAAAGTTCTGTTTTCACTTGATTTTTGAGAAGACGTTGTGCAAAATTGTAGATATTTTGTTTCCTCTTAATCCTAATTGTTTGTTTGTATTTTTTTTAATAATTTAAATGGTGCACTTTACCGTATAATAAAATTCAACTTTAGAATAATCCTTAAAGTATTTTATTTCAGCTTTTAAAGTAATGCATTTTCTTGTTTTTTGAAATGACGTCATACAAAACTGTAAAAATCACGGTTTTTATTTTTCTTTTGTAACTTAAAAGTTGCTTTTTAACTTATAATAAATGCAACTTTTCACTATTTTATTTTCTCGTTTAAAATTCTGCAGTGTATGTAAATTCAAGATTTAGATGTGGTTTAGATCGTCCTACAAGGATTATAAAACAATAATGTCAATTATGAGGTGAATAATAATAAAATCCATCTGTGCGCGTTAATTTTAATTAAAACCATTGCCGACTAGATGTAGAATGTCAGACTAACTACGTTATTAAGCACGCATGTGTAAATAATATATCGATTAAGTTGTGCCGATGATTGATGAAGGTATATGAATCGGTTATAGTGTTATAGCTTTTCCGTCGGCTGACGCTCCAACAGAACTGTTTGCCGCTGCCATATTTTATGTGGCTTGGGGAGATAAATAGCACATGTGACATAAAACGATTTTACCGCGAAAAGGTGAAATTTGCTCATTGTGTGTCATTTATACTGTCGCGACAAACGTCACTTTCGATGATAAAATAGCGTAATCTATAACTTTAATATCCGACCGGTTTCAAGCCGTTCATCCAATAATCATTTCATCCACGATATGTTCAAAAATAGTCTATATTAACAATTTATGATGGTATTTATACAAAAAAACCGTACACTAGCAGATACATACAACATTTTGTATTTTTACTTCTGTCTGGTGCATTTATGTATAAAGTTTTACTTATTGTGTTATTCTGTTTACCTTGATGTCAATTACATAGTTGAGTTCATACAGACTCATGCAAATTTGTTTTATTTTGCCGTGAATGTAAACCACTTCCAATGATGTAAATTCTTTGTGCTTTGCATGTAACATTTAATTAAATATCTCAAATTTAATCTACTCACATTTCAAAGATTACTTTGACATACCATCAGATTATCCTGAAAAGAATCCATTGAAATTTATTTGGCAAAAATGTTTCATTCCCGGCGCGTTTCACGTTCCACGATAAAATCGCGGCAGCTTTCCCACATCAGAAATTCTGTTGGCGCGATCCGATTGTCAACACACAGTGCGTGTCGGCGTCGCGACGCGACAAACGTCGAGCACGACTGGGCTTGTTATCTGAGCACTTCTTAATGGAATTTATTTGGTCGCTAGGATTAAATGCTTCTTCTAATTGAAAATAAATTACAGATTAAAATAATGTAGCGACAAAACCACGCCGTGTTTCTGTTTGGCGCAAGGTCACTCATCGCCATGGCAATTTATCGCATCGTGCCATCCTAATATCAGACGATATTGTGAATATTACGTGGCATTGTGATGCAATATTGTAGGGTGGAAATTTCAGGCTCGTAATGCCATGCCATTTTGGGTTCGCATGCACAATGAACGAAAAGTGTGCTAATGGAAGGGAACGTAAAGACTTATCTTTTGTTCATTTCGCTTACACACAGAAATACGTGAGGTGTACTCGTACTTTAAATTGTTTTGTTTTTATCCACATTACAAACACATGCAAACACAGATTCCTTTGTTTACGGTTCAAATTAAATCCCACTTTATGTACGAATCGTACATTGGAGTCCAGGAAAACAAATGAAGAGTATGTTACAAAAAAGGCGACATGTCTATCGATTTGATAAGCGTGTTTTCATTAGAATTGCATACGTTTATAGAACATTCAATAAGTTTTAGCAATACAACAATAATTTCTTATTAAACAAAAATGATTACTTATTTTTTTGGATATTAGGTGATATAAGGTAAAAATATTAATTTTCAGCAATTTTTTTCTATAAACGTATCAGTTTCACAGTCTGCTGCTTCCAACGATCTTTACAAACAAGAAAACATGCAAAAAAATAAACAAAACAAGTTTATCAAAGGTAATAAAGAAAATATTAACAATACAAAATTGATTATAACTTCATAAACGACAAAAATAATAATAAAACAAACAAAAGTTATTTATGTCACATTTGTTTGAATTTTGAGTTTGATAAATTTATATTATAAAATTCGATCAAAAACACGTTATTGGATATTCATAAATATTTAAATTATGAAACTTTTGACCAAAAAAGACGCTGGGGTAATGAAAGCTTACATTCAACTAGAACCGTTAATGATTTTCTTGTTAATTACGATGTTGCGCTGTATGCGCCTATAACGTTAACACCACATCACACGTTCAGCAAATTCGGCTGATAGGTAGCCAAAGATGTCTATTTCCTCATTCAACAATCTTTATCAATAACCCCTTCGGCGCTTTAATCTCTTTCATATACAAAGCTTCGCTTTGACTGGCTTTATGAGCTTTTGGCGTGCAACGCAAGACTACACGCTGCGTGATTCGATACAACATTATGAAAGCTTGTTTTCAAATTTTGGGAAAGTTTATATCGATTTAAACACGACCCAAACAAGCTTCAAGGTATGAGAAACCATGAATAAATACGAGTTAATAAATATAGGTATTAATGTTCATATTAATTGGAAATTTAACAAACATGTTGCTTTTTAAAGGTTTTATATAGATTCAACATAACTAAATAAAATACTAGATTAAATTTCTTTAAATATTTTGAACTACCGCAAATTGGTAATATGTATTATATTTAAATTTTATTGTTCAAACTACATATTCATACAATTCCAGGTACACCACCTATTAAAAGCTTAAAATATACGTAATCATGCATGTCTGGAACACTGAATCCGCTTTTAATTAATTCAAATTGAAAAAGCGCAACTCAAATTGTAATGTAGGTACTTACGTAATACTGGGTGCGGCATTTCTATTGAACGGTTTTTAATACAATTACACTTTTAAGTAAGACATAATTAGATTTTCATAGTTTAGACAAACCTATAGACCTCAAATATTAAGAAAAACATGTTTAAATAAAGGTTAAAGTCTTTTAATGTTTTTCTGACAGTTTGAAGATTGGAATAATTAGAAGAATACATTACGATCATTACTTTGTTATTTAAAACTTCGGAAAAACGGTTGGTATTTAAAAAAATATTTAAAAAATTGATATAAATCAATTTTTTACCTTTTCATAATTTATATATATTGCACCCAGTATTGCATCGATGAGTTTTAAATATTAAGCTTTGAATTTTAATCTATAGCAAGCTGTATGCGTTTTAATGATGCTTCATGTGGGAGTACTCAACCTATCTACTAATCCCACTGGTTGAGTAGTGAATAGGGATAAGTTTAGTACAGCTGAACTCAACGTTGTGCTTTGTTGTTGTTTAGTAAGCAGATCATATTAGGTAACTTTATATTTTTTGGTATATTTATTGTCTTTCAACAAAATTATTTAATTTTTTTCCTATTTGTGCTTCCTGTCACGTTAAATATTAATATATTTATAATTATTTGTAAATATTAAAATATATTAATAAATAAAAATATATTTGCTTCTCATTTTGAAGTTACGTTACTGCAAAATATTTCTTTAATATTGTCAATATTAAAGTTAATATTTTTTTAATTAAAAGTTTTCTTATGTCAAGTGCGAGTTATAATAATCTAAAACTAGGAACTAATCTAGAAGAAACTTGTGTTGCAATATCTTCATAAGCACCTGAAAGTTATATTTTGTTTCAACTTGTTTGAATCTAA
>JARJDS010025529.1:0-10452 GCA_030264155.1 Atheta pasadenae | reverse complement strand
GGTGTGGTGATGCGAACCGACGCTAGGTGGCCGCGGAGATAGAACCGTCAACGAGGCCGTTTCGCCGGCACCGGCGCACGGCGCAACGAAATGGGAGCGAACGAATCGAACGAACGAACATACAACGCACGAAACGACTTCCAACATCAACGGCGGCGGCGGCGGCAGCGGGGGCGGGTGACTGTGGGGGCGGCACACCGCCACCAAAGCGAAAAACGCGTTATTCCGACACGAAAACTACATACACTCCAACTTCAACCTCCCAATGCATATAGATTAGCTGTTTTTCCCCCCAAAGAGTTAAAAACTCAAATTTACCCCTTTTGCACCCCCCGAAAAAAAAAAACTAAAATAATTTTTTCTTATTTATTTTTACCTAAAATTAATTCTGAGAATTTTGTTTTGTTTGGGTGTATGTGTTTTTTTTTTGCTTAAGGGATGATCACCCCCAGATCACATTACATTATTTTTTCGCAACGTGGTTTTAGTTGTTGGTGAAGATAATTCCGCTTTTGGGTGCGTTGGCACCCTGAACATAATGAAGTCATCCAGACAGAATTAACAGGATTGCGTACCACACCGATGTGGAACTACCCCTAACGTTTTACCGCAAATACTAGTGGTGACTGGTGGTGAACTGGGGGTTTTTTGAGGTGTTTTACAATAACAATCAAACGTATGAACGGAACACACGAAATGTGCAACTGTCAATTGTCATTGTGTTTTTGTTGTGTCATTGTTGTGTTGTTGGAAGAGTGACAACAAGGCGTTAGAAATACCACACGCAAATAATAACAAATGAAATCTTAACAATGCTTAACGATAAGTTAACCTTAAAAACTTGTAGCGAAAATAATAAAATATAAGAATGTTCGGGAAAAAAATTACAAGAAAAAAAATAAGGGATGTTTTAAATTTTTTATAGTGAAATCTATTTTTGTATTCTGTACAGTTTTCTTTTCGGATTTAGTTTTATTTATTTAAAATAGAAATAAAGTATCTCACGTTTTTGTTTGGAGTTTAGAGAGACTATAAGGGTGGTTGGGGGTTACGTTGTGTTTTGCATTTTGTATTCTGCACCCTTATTGTAAAAATCACTAAGCAAGCTTTGTTTTCTATAATATTTTAAAATATTGTTTTTTTTAATAGACTTTGATGTTAATTTACGTAAAAACTATAATAGGTATTTAACTTTTGTTTATTTTGGGTAAAAGTACAACTAATTGAGAGTGTTCAATAAAAGTTTGAATGTTTTCTACAGGGTGGTACAAATTTTATAGACAAAATTATAAAGTGTTACAAAATATTACTTTTTTTAGAGTTTTTATTTTAAAACAATTAATTTGTATTGAAACACTTTGTATAACTAATTGTAATTAAAGTTCTTTATTCCTTATTAAATGGAGTATAATTTGGTGAAAACAAAATTTAATTATCTTAAATAGTTTTAAAGATATTTAACAACAAAGTTTAAAATTTAAAATTTTTGTAAGTACATTTTTTAATTTACTGTTTAAAGAATTATCTGTACTTTGATGTTAATTTACGGAAAAACTATAATAAGTATTTAACTTTTGTTTATTTTGGGTAAAAGTATAACTAATTAAAAGTGTTTAGTAAACATTTGAAGTTTTTCTACAGGGTGGTACAAATTTTATAGACAAAATTATAAAGTGTTACAAATTATTACTTTTTTAGAGTTTTTATTTAAAAACAATTAATTTTTATTGAAACACTTTGTATAACTAATTGTAATTAATGGAGTTTAGTCGTTATTAATTGGAGTATTACCTGGTGAAAACAATAATTAATTATTACAGATAGTTTAATAGATATTTAACAACAAAGTTCAGATTATTCTTTAATAAGAAACCACAAAACACCAACATTTAAAATTTCAAACTTTGTTATTAAATATCTTCAAAACTATTAATAATAATTAAAATTTGTTTTCACTAAATGATACTCCAACTAATTACAAATAAACCCCTTTAATTATAAATAGTAATACCAAGGGTTTCACTAAAAATTCTTTATATTACTAAAAAAACATCAAAAAATGAAATATTATGTATCACATTACAATTTTGTCTATAAAATTCGTACCACCCTGTAGAATAATTTCAAATTCTGCCTAAACACTCTTAATTAGTTATACTTTCACCCTAAACAAAAACAAGTACAATACCTACTATAGTTTTGACGTAAATTAACATCAAACCCAAGATTCTTTTAGTAGTAAACTAAAAAAACTAAAATCTAAAATTTGAGTATTTAACCTCAAAACTTGTAATGTAAGCTTGGTTGAAAGTGGATCACGTGATAAAATGACCACGTGGGAAACATAAACGTGTTGAGTGTTGTTTGTGCTGTTGTGTGCCGACTTGTGACGCGTGTGAAAGGCAAACGTGGCGCCGACAGCTGATTGCGGTCATAAGACGAATTAGTCACGCGTTGTAATACTTCGCCGCCCCCTCCCCCAGCTCACAAATTTGTAGTAGCAACCAACTACAAATTATAACAACAAGTAGTTAACTATAAAACGTATTAACTGTAAAAATTATTCCCCTAAAAACAAAATTAAAAATTACCAAACTTAAAAATCAGGTTATGTTGTTTTTTTTAGAAAAATTTTGAGGTTAAAACATAAAAACATTCACCGATCGTGTTTCTGACACTTCAATGTTCTCCCTGTGACGTGTGACGATAATAACAGTGAGTTTTGAGCGTGCCACCCCTTGCTTATCAGTCGCTTGCACAGCTAGGGCGTCAGCGATGGCCACGTGTCCGCCACGTGCATGTTTTCCTTCTTTCTGCTGATAGTATTCACATCGAGTGATGCAACAACGTTTAATCGAGACATGGTTATCTCGTTATACTTCTTTTACTTAAATTTTGATTTTGTGATTCAACCCCCGAACAAACCCCTAAATTATTCCACCCCTACCAGTCAGTAATTTTCATAACTAGTATTTCCATAAAATTCGACATACTTCATGGTTAATTTTGCCTAATGAGAATTTGAGTGGGTTAATCACCAAACTGGACCAGTTAAGGGTAGTTACAAAGTTAAGGGGTAGTTTGTGCAAATTCAACTTACAACCGAATAATTCATAACGCGTGCGTCAATTATTTCTTGTTTTAACTTTCAAGAAGAAAATGTTTTTTTACTACCCTGACCTGACAACCACCCTGTCTCGTAAGGGTGTGTACGTGTTGGAAGCGTGCACATGATGTGTGCTCAGTTTCAGTCGTGCGAACGCGGCCGCCGGAACTAACCGGGCCTAATCTACCGACCGGCGACGGGGCGGCAAACGTCGTTTTGCCACTACCACCCCCTTTACACACACACACACTGCACATCTCCTCCCGTCCGAAGCGAGAGAGTTCACTATCTGCATTTGACACTCTGGGTGATTGTGATGTGAGTCTCCCTCTTGTAAGGGGGTTGTATGTTTCACACACGCACACAACCTCAATTTTTTTTTAATTCTTAGAAATTTTAACGTCACAAAAAAAACAATAAGTATAAATATGTATAAATAAACTTATGAGTAAGTTATGTTAAGTTTAAGGTTATGTTGTGTTGAAGTGAGGTTAGGTTATGACCAGGTCAAGTTTAAGGTTAGGTTAAAGTGAGGTTATGTTGTGTTATTTTTAGGTTATGTATATGTGCGATATGTGATTGTATAAAATTTATAGTTGTTATCAATGTGTATGGCACGTGACTGGAACTCACCCCTGCGTTAACATCCCTTAAAGATTTTGGGTGCACGTGCATTTTTTCTGTTCTTATCTTTATCTGCTTTTCAGTGACAGCACGATGGTCGCGTGGCAAAGATTAAAACCCGAATGGATAAATTCGGCTGTGTTTATCACAAACCATGGCCTACTCTAAAAAACATTTGAATAGGAAACAACTGAATTTGTTTACGTTTTGATACCTAGTCCAGATTATTTTTAAACAGTGAATTAAAAAACAAAAATTCAAATTTTTAAACTTTACTGTTAAATATCTTCAAAACTATTGGAAATAATTAAATTTTGTTTTCACTAAGTAATACTTAAACTAATCACAAATAAACACCCTTAATTACAATTAGTTTTACAGAGTGATTCAATAAAAATTAATTGTTTTAAAATAAAAACGCCAAAAATTGAAATATTGTGTCACATTTTACAATTTTGCCTATAAAATTTGTACTACCCCGTAGAACAACTTCAAATTTGGACTAAACACTCTTAATTAGTTATACTTTCGCCCTGAACAAAAAACAGTTGAATACATATCATAGTTTTTACGTAAATTAACATCAAAGTCAAGATAATTCTTTAAGCAGTAAATTAAAAAAGTTACCTACAAAAATTTAAAATTTTAAACTTTGTTGTTAAATATCTTCAAAACTATTTAAGATAATTAAATTTTGTTTTCATTA
The DNA here is from genome assembly GCA_030264155.1 of Atheta pasadenae. Classification (NCBI taxonomy): domain Eukaryota; kingdom Metazoa; phylum Arthropoda; class Insecta; order Coleoptera; family Staphylinidae; genus Atheta; species Atheta pasadenae. The sequence goes on along the minus strand of JARJDS010025529.1, from coordinate 6,016 downwards.
GGTAATACTACAACTAATAACAAATACACCCTATTAATTACAATGAGTTATACAGTGTGTTTCAATAAAAATTAATTGTTTTAAATTAAAAACTCCAAAAAATGAAATATTATGTAACATTTTACAATTTTGTCAATAAAATTTGAATCACCCTATAGAATTACTTCAAATTTGTACTAAACACTCTCAGTTAGTTACACTTTCACCCTAAATAAAAAACAGTAAAATACCTAATATAGTTTTTACGTAAATTAACATCAAAGTTTAGTTAATTCTTTAAACAGTAAATTAAAAAAATCTAGTTACAAAAATTTAAAATTTTAAACTTTGTTGTTAAATATCTTCAAAACTATTTAAGATAATTAAATTTTGTTTTCACTAGGTAATACCCAAACTAATAACGAATAAATCCTATTAATTACAATGAGTTATACAGTGTGTTTTAATAAAAGTTAATAGTTTTAAATTAAAAACTCTAAAAAATGAAACATTGTGTAACACTTTACAATTTTACCTATAAAATTTGTACTACCCTGTAGAACAACTTCAAATTTTTATTAAACACTCTTAATTAGTTATACTTTCACCCTAAACAAGAAACAGTTAAATATCTATTATAGTTTTTACGTTAATTAACATCAAAGTCCAGATAATTCTTTAAACAATAAATTAAAAAAATTACTTCGAAAAATTAAAAATTTTAAACTTTGTTATTAAATATCTTCAAAACTATTAAAAATAATTAAATTTTGTTTTCACCAGATAATACTCCATTTAATAATAAATAAACCCCATTAATCACAATATATTATATCAAGTGTTTCACTAAAAATGACGCGTTTTATCTTAGATAGTTTTACGTACCATTTTTCATATCATTACCCCGACAAAAAAAATTAAAATAAACACCAAAAAAACACAGGTGACTTTTCTATTTTATACTCAAGTTAAGTTAAGTTAACATCCACTTGAGTTAAGTTAAGTAGGAACTGGTTCGCATCACGGATTGGTCAGTTACGAATGAAATAAAGAAAGAAAGAAACACACCTCCAACTCCATCGGTCCAACCTACACTTCTTGACAATCTCCACTAAAATTTAATATTTTATTATTTATCACCAAAAACAATTCATTGTATCAATAATATTTACATCCAAAAAAGTAAAAAACGTATTTCTTTAAAAAAAAAAGAAAAAAAAAAGAAATAATTGATGCGCACATAGAAGGTTAATGATTAATTTCATGATAACCAACACGTAAACACGTAAACCAAAAAATAATGACAAGTGAAACGAATGAGCACCGAATTAAAACACGTACAGGTGGAATAAAACAAAAAACACGAAACAAGCAAAGAAGACATGTGAGTATTAACATGAACATGAGCACGTGCACGCATTGTAATTACTGAAATACAATTCGGGTAATTCAGGTAACTATTACCTTTTTTCCTTTTCTTACTAAAACTTGAAATATTAGGAATAAAAGAATAAAATACTTGGAATCAACACGAAACAAAACAAAAAACAAAACAAACTAAAACAAATGAAAACAACCAACACCAAACAAGTGATACATACATAAATATCATTTGTTTTGTATTCGTTTGTTTTTTCTGTTGTTTTGTTCAAGTGTTTCAGTTAGATATTATTCTATGATTAGATATTATTGTGATTATTACCAACATGAACGTGAACATAAAGTTAATTATTATTATCACGACGTATTACATACACGCGATATTGATGCTCAGTATTCATTCAATGTAATCGTCCTCATTATCTTATTATCTTATTACTAAATTACTAAATTACTGAATTTTAATTGTTTTATTACCTTGTTTGTGATGAATAATAATTTTTAGTGACAATAACAACAAAGAGGACTACAAATCGACAGCACAGGAAGTCATTTTTACTTTGAATTGATTTTCAATCAGATATTGCTTTAAAAGCGAACGAAAATATTTATAAGTATCCCGTTGTGGGATTAATGTCACATTGTTGTGTCACGAAGATCAAGTTGTGACTAATGAGTTGTCATTTGTCATTTGTTATATAAACAACATAGACATAAAGCACCATACACAAAAAACAAACAAAAACAAAATTTGTTTTTTTAAGATTTGTAAAAATAACAAACGAAAAACAAACGCAAGTTTTTCGCTTGTTATTTTCTTTTGTTTTTATATTTAAAATTTGAAGTTTAGTGTTGTGTTTTGTTTTTGTTTGAGAGTTTTGTTTTGTTAGGTTGGTGAATTCGTTATCTTTTACGTTTTTGTTTTTTTGTTTTTTGTTTTTGTTTTGTGCTTGGTGTTGGGAATCATTTTTCGAGCAGCATTTTCATTAGCATCGTCCTCGGGCGTGCCCGGCCCCCTTGCTGCTCCTTTATAATAGACGGTTTCCGAGCTGCTTATACATAACTTTTCTTTTTCTTCTTCTTCCCATTCTCATTCTTATTATTCTCGCAACAAGTCTTCACCACTTCACCTGCATACATCAACTCTGTTTGGTAATAAGTAATAAAACAAAACACAACCCAACAACACAAAACATCACAAAACAAAAGACGTATACAAGGAAAGTCTTGGTCGTAGTCATGGTTACCAAACAAAACAAAACAAAACAACGAAACATAACACAAAATAACAAAAATTGTTTCTTAAAGTTTTTCAACATAAAAATGTATGATGAATTAAATCGTCGCCTACACGCCGTCCGTTTTTTGTTATTTATTTAAATTTAAGTTGAAAACGATTACATTCATATGTAAAATGTGAAACATTTCAATCCCGATCGCAGTAATCGTGTTTGGTCGTCGTTGGATTGGATTGGTGCTGGAGATGTGACCGCGTGATATGACCGCATGACAGATCACCGGCTACCGTAAATCGTCACGAACAATGCGCAGCATCCCACCGCGAAACGACACAAATTGAGCAGAGATTCGTAATCACGTAATCAGAAAACTCACTCGGAGCACAGCTCAGACGCGCAGCGTGAAATCACGATGACAATACTACCACTCACACCAAACGACACACCAACAACTTAATATATAATTTAAATTTAACAAAACCAAGAATAAAAAAAAAACAAATGTGGTTTTTACCTACGTAAACTACGTACGTGGAGGAGTATGAATGACTTTGACGAGGTAATTTGACACGTGTGCGATCACCACCACAAAAGAAAGAAATTGACTGGGGGGTGGATGGTAGATGGTGGATGTGACCTATCATGCAATGCGAAACAAAACACGGCATGTCTATCAAACAATCAAAGCTATCAAAGTTACCAACGTATAAAAACAAAACACAAACAAACACGCTATACACACGCAGTCTTGATTTTGAAAATTTAAGAAACAAAACAACGAAATCAACAACTAAACAAAACTGAAATAAAAACAAAAACCTCAAACAAATGATACACAAATATCTTGGAGAGGATTAAAACAAATGAAAGTAACAACGTAAAACTTTACTTCGACATCAACCAAACGCATTGCATTTGTTTTTCTTTAAGAATCAAGCGAAAAATAATGAAACAAAACAAACAAACAAACAAAACAATCATATTTTGAAGAGTAAATAAAACAATTGCAAATAACAACGTGTTGCGCATTTGTTTCTAGTTTGTTTTTTTTGCTAAAAATTTGGGTGGCATTTTTTCTTGTTTTTTTTTTGTTTTTTATAAGAAATAATAGTTATAAAGTGCGGGTATAACAAAGACCTGTTGTTATTGTTGTTATGTTGTGTATAGTCATCGTCTGTTAGAGCAACGTCGGCTTCTAAAATGACTTAAGAAGATTTTGCGCAAGTCATGCAAGCGTAAAACACGACTGAGTGCCTTTGCCTTCTACTTCTTCGCCTTGCTGTGCTTTTGCTTTGTATGTGCACTAGTTTTGGTTTTTTGGTTTCCACACATGCAGAGTGGAATCTTTCAAATTTCATGCTTCAAATTAATGTTTGGTAAAATTTAATTGGATTTTTTTTTATATTATAAATAATTAAAAAAAAAATTAAATTTGGAACACTTTGTATATTTTTTTTGGTTTTATTAAATTTAAGGTTAGGTGAGGTTAAAAGTTAACCTTAAATTTTGAGTTTTAAGTTTAAAGATATTAATAGGTTAGTATTGTAAGAATTAATCTTGTTTTTAGGAGGGTAGTTTGTGTTTGTGTGTGTTAAGGGATGAAAATCTTTAAAATGTAAGCAGGTTAATTTTTCGTATGAATGGTGGTGGAACGCATCAATTTTTGGTGATGATAAATTGCAAAGGAAATTTATCTCAGTCACCCTTTTCTTTGGTTTTTTGATTTTTCGGGGTGCACTAACCCTCGGACACGGTAGTTAACTAAACTATGCATTATATTCACCACTCTGGTGTATTTATGGTAGGTAAGAAAGAATATAAGTTAAGTTCGATTTTTCACGCACAATCATTTTTTTGTTAATTTTTTTTTTTAATTTTAAAAAAATTAAGGGAAAAAATTAAAAAAAAATTTATTTACCGTTGCTGATTTTTTTTTCTGATTAATTTTTTTTTTTGGATTTTAGGTTAGGTGAATGTTACTTTAGTTGTGTTTTTTTTTTCAAATTTTAACCAAACTTAACCTAAAAATGTAGAAATCTAAACAAAATTAAACAAAAGTTAGGTTAGAAAGTATCGAGAAAATCATTTTTTGATTTTGAGCTGTAATTACTTAAAAACTAATTAAGATATTATGATTTTCTTTTCACTACCACATAGTTTAACTAATAGGCTATAACAACTCTTAATTTTATTAAAATCTACTGAGTGTTATAAATTTTACTTAATTTTTAAAAATGTTTTTCCAAAATTTTAATAATTGTGATTTTTATATTTTTTACTTAAAGCATTAATATCTTTAAAACTAATTAAGATATTTAAGTTTTGATTTCAACAGTTGATAGTTTAGCTAATTGGCAATAGGTGCACTGAGTTTTAAGTAAATATACTAAATGATTTAATTTTTATTCAACTTTTAAACTCTATAAACAATCCCAATAATTACATTTTTATATTTTATTTAATTTAAACTGTCATTACGTAAAAACGAATGATAATATTTTCATTTTTATTTCATTAGTACATAGTTAGGCTAATTGGCAATAACTGTCCTAAGTTTCAACTAATTCTACTGATTGTTATAAATTTTATTCAACTTTTAAAATTAAAATCAATGCCAAACATTAAATTTTTATATATTTTTTTACTTTGAGCGTTAATTACTTAAAAACTAATTAAGATATTTAAGTTTTGTTTTGAACACTTAATAGTTTGGCTAATTGGCAATGACTATCTTAAATGTTGATAAAATCTACTGAGTGTTCTAAACGTTATTTAATTTTTAAAAATTATAGTTGGATTTTTCAATTTTTTACTTTAAGCATTAATTACTTAATTACTAATAAAGATATTTAAATTTTCTTTTCACCACATGATACTTTAACTAACTGACAATATCCACCCAAAATTTCAATTAAATCCACTGGGCGATATAAATTTTATTCACCTTTTAAAAATTATAAACATTCTCAAAAATTAAATTCCCAATCTATTTTTTTATTCGTTATTTTATCAAATTTTCCATTTGTTTTCTTTCTTGTTGTCGTGTACGAATTTTTATGTGATGTACCATTGAAAAGATTAGTGTTTATTGGGTAGTAAGTTTTTAATTACACTTGGATTAATTAGAAACACGCGTGCGCATAAAAACAGCAACTATTTCTGTTTTTTACTGGTTTCGTGTTGAAAATCGTTTTCACGCTGTGTGGACGGAAATTAATTCCACATTGATTGGCAAATTTTATTGTTAACGATAAGAATGTCATTAACGAACGTTTTAATTTGAAATTTTTGCACAAAATCAAAGTAAAAACTTAAAGATTTAAAGACTTAAAGTGCATTAAGTGTTTAACTCTTTAACTGTGGTAACACATGGTCACCATGGTCAATGAGTAAACCATCGGTGACAGTTGGAAGCACGT
>JARJDS010025412.1:0-15745 GCA_030264155.1 Atheta pasadenae | reverse complement strand
GCGTGGCGTTAATTCGATGTAAATATATCAGGCTGAATGCTTGTATGCCTGAATGCCTCAACGCCTGGAGCTCTCTCCACGGTGTTTGTATGTTATGTTGGTAATGTCAGGCCGAGGGGAAAGGGTCTGATGAAGGCATGATGCGCGTGTCTCCCGGCGGCAATTTATCACCATCGGTGTCACCCATGCAAATGTTGACATTTCTAAAATATTTTTTCTTAAAAACTTAAATTATCATCAAATTTTGGATCGGGTCTGGTTTAGAACTCATCTAGTAGGGAGTCTGGTAAGGCCTGGTGTGAGTCCTGACTTGGGAAGTATGTTGAATATACATTTCAATTTCAATTTCAATTGTGGGAACTTGATAAGATCTAATCGCATGTCGTCGAAAGTAATCTCTACTTAAAGCCGTCACATTCATACTTCTGTTCATGGTCCTGACTAGTCACCCCAATACAGGTCTTTGTACAACATGTGCAAACATGGTTATTGGTTAAAATATTAAACCAGAACTGAATTTCCACATCGCTCTGTATAAATTATTCATTTGGTTTATCCAGTTGATCAGGGCTTACTTTACTCCTGACTGAATTGCACATGGTAGACCAGATTCAATATTCATTCAAGTACCCAGTACCTCTAGTTTCCTTGATGTGATGGACCACGGCACGTGCCACCTAAAGTGGTGATTTCACGATATCCTCGTCACTAAGTGCAACAACAATGAGATCAAATTAATTATCAAACCCCTTTTTGCTACTAAAAGCTGTTGGGTGTTTTGGGGTTCTAGGGTTTTGAAGATCTTCATCACCAGATCTTGCTTCTGTTCTCTGCTCTACTCTACTAAATTTACCAAACATTTCTTTGTAAATATTTTCTTTGCGAAACTAGGCCGTTTGCAAAAAAACCACGTTCAGGCCACCAAATTGACATTATGATTATTCCCGTCATCACTCACCATCTTACCAGGGTTGTAGTCGTCGCTAGAGGTTTGTAGTAGATGTAGGTGTATAGTGAATAATTTAGCAAGCTCGCAGCTGCGCTTATCAGATTCGAGCATTTTTACGTAGTGACCTAGATTCGCTCACAACTGCGCTCCGCAGGATCATATCGCGTACGTGCCGCCGCCTCCAACTTGCGACGCCATCGTTCACTTATAACAGACATCAGTTTTGGTCACCGGAGACATATTTCACTCCTAACTATAACCAAGAATCTAGAAGGAAACGCTAGAAACATGTATCGACTTACAAGTCAAGTCGACTCAACTCATAGAACCACCCTCAATACACCACCCCAACTATACTAAACTACTCTACACTTTTATTTATTGTACAGGGTCATAAAAATATCAACTGGAAGTTTAGTTTTAGTCATAGGGGGAGTTGACTAGATGAGGAAACCATCTGATATCATCATCAAGTGTATGCTACTAGGACTTGGAGTAGACCTAGGCCTAGGCCTAGGACTTGGGGTGGGTTTGTTAGAGTCTATTTTGAACTGATCTTGATTTTTGTGTGGCGGCAATCAAGCGAGTTGAATTTTGAATTCCCAGGCGGGGCATTATGCCTCGCACCTCGTCATCGCTCATCTCGGTGACTCTGGGGAGGTTGGGAACCATCGGGACAAGCCTGGCGTAAGTGCGAAAGAAGCGTTTTGTGAGTGGCGGCGACGGCGCGCGCGATTGCCTTATGGCACGCGCGCTGCTGTCACATCCCCGCGAGCATTGCCGCCACCGTCACCGCCAACAGCTCTGACGTAATTCGCTGAGCATCCCCGGGGTACCCACATGATTGCCAGCGCTATGCTGTATGAATACAACTAGCTTCTTTTTTATTTTGCAGAGAACAAAAAATGAGGTGTAAAAACGTAGAATTTTTAGAAAGAAAAATAATTCCAAAGAATTTCACAGAAATTAAGATCTTATTTTACTTTTTACTTCTTTCCGCTTTTGTGCTAAGTCTGTGATGCGTCCGGAAATAGATTTATTGCCTCGACTATTACTGACGTCTTAACGGATTTATAGCTTTTAATAACTGACATGCGGTTGGAAGAAAACTTTCTCGCCACTTCTTTTTCCACCTTGATACTTCTTCCACCTCTTTTTTCTTGCTTTGGTTGTTTTGTAGAATTACCACTTTTATCACCCACAATCATTAATAAAAATTAATATCATTTTTGTCATTGTGGCCAAGTTGTCACGAGTTTTCGAATCTTTGCTCGCTGGTTGAGTAAAAATCCAACGATCGACTTTTCTTTCTCTCCCTATTTTATATTGCGCTGTAACTTGTTTACAAACTTAGTTACGAACCCGGGGATTCTGATTTGTAAAAATAAATTGGATGTGCTTTTTTTCTCTTACTTCCCTTTAACTCGAAGCAACGTAGACTTCAGGTAGCTTTTCGACGCTTTTCATTATGCACTTACAATATATGCAATTTAAAGTTTCTCCCTTAAGTTTTTCATCTCTCCTCCTTTATTTCTGTTTTTCCTGCTTTGCATTCGTTGTACGTCTGATGAATTTAAATTAAATCCGTAATTAATTAGGATTTGCTGTTTTTGAGCCAGGGATAACAAACATACCAGGTTTATTTCTAAATTTTTCTAATTTTTTAAATTTGTTTTTTTCTGTTACAGGGAAGGGGCGGTTGTATCCCGCGTACAGTGTTAGCGGGTCTGAGGGCGAAGAATCGCCGCGACGTTACGCGTCTTCTCATACCTATCAGCACCCACTGTACCAGCAACCCGCCGGATTGAGCGACACCCCTTCGTCTGAGAACGCTTCGGACGCTACTCTAACCGACTCTGAATTGGCCCTGGCCCGTGATTCTACCCTTTTGGTTCATAACGGTGAGTGACTAGACATTTTTTCAACTTGGTCCTAACCATGTCTCCTCTGTTGGACCTCGACTCCACAAAATGTAATTAAATGATAGATATCTTTATATTGCTCGGGGTTTTGTTTTTTTATTTTTTGCCAAAAAACTTGACGGGTTGACTTTAAAGAAACGTTTTATATTTGCGACGATGACTTTGGAGTTTTTCCAACGTTAGACCTCAGACCTGAACGTCAACCAGGACAAGCGTCTTTGTCCTAGACCTCAACCTTAAACAATTTCGATTTTTTCTTGGTTTTAATGTGTTTTTTTTTTCTGAGACCAAGATTCTAATTTCATATTCTTTTGCGCGCATAAATTACAAAATTCACTGGCAAAACTGTGGTTGTTGGGCGGGGGTGGTGAAGAGAACAGAAGAGAACGCAAGCGTTTTCTAAAAGATCGTACCTTTCAAGGGAGAGCGAGGTGTGTGAGAGGTGTGAGAAAAGCCTGCTTTGCGCCTCTGTGCATTCACGATGTCTGATGCCGACGGCGACCGGAGGCGGCTGCCGGGCGGCGGCAGGCGGACGGCGGTGGCAGTGGCAGTTTATCACAATTTCAGGTTTTCAGACTTGAGCGTCCCAACTCAAGTCGCATAAAGCAATGCATTATTTTTACGAGATTATTTTTAAAATTTACCACCCCCCAAACATAAAAAGTCTTCGTAAATAAATTATATATCAATATTTCTAACAACAACAACCGAAAATGGTTGTTTTGTATTTAGTACGACGCTTATGAGTATGAGTAATATGAAATTTATTTTATTCTCATCTGAAGAGTTGAAAACTGGTTCTTCAGTTGAGTCTGAAATTGCTCGTTTCGTAGCTTGCGCATTATGATAATGAATGTAATTTGCACCACAACAATACCTGGTACTATCCTCTCACCAAGCACGTAGTAATTGAACAAAAAATGCAAATCCAAATTCAAATCCAACATCCAAATTGAGTTTCTCCACCATCATTATTTCCAACACGTCCTTGAAACCACTATTCCCGCAATTTTCGTTGTAAAGAATCCGCTTAATCAGCAAAATGTGTATGCTGGAGTACCAGCACTTGTAAGTTTCCAATTTTGATCGGAGTGTAAACAACACCCAACAACAATAGATGCATTTCAAACGCGCACATGTGTTATTGTTTCTGGGTTTTGCTCCAAGCGCGCGAATAGAACTCATTACAGTAATGAAACGATGATTCAAAGCGTAGATCCTATTAAGGGCGCGTAATGACTCAGCTCGTTCACTCTACGCGAGTCACACATTGTGGGGCTCCACACCAGCATTCCCAGAAGGTCTTCCGTTCTCTGCTCTGCGTGTCAATAAACTCAACAAACTCAAAATTACAAACTTTACCAAATGTTGACTACAACAGGAGCCATCACTGATATCCCTAGTAAAACTCATAATGTAGAGAGTCTGGAAAAAATGTTTGGGAGTCAAGTGTGATGTCCGCTTTACAACCCACAGTGGACCAGAGGTGAGGTACTTTGTTCCACAATAAAAACACAGTCACGTGTTTGCACCAAAGTGCTAATAAAAAACAAAGTGCACCTTGGTTTTGACCCCTGGCTATCTGGTCACTGCTCATTTTTTTTTGTCTGGTTGACTTCCTAACTGATGATATCCACCTTCTTTACACTTTACTCTCCTCTGCACTTTACGGGGGTTTACTCAGCCTGGTTTGGACAATAAGTATTTTTATTAGCTTCATAACACGCAGCAACTAAATGAAACTTGGTTGGGTGCTCTGAGTAGACAGCGAGGTTATACTGATAAGGCACGTGGCCTGGCACGTGAAGCGAGCCGATTATAAAAACAACTTTATAATCTCAGCTATTTTTAATTTTTTTGCTTTTATGAGTTCCAATTCATTAAAACTGCGTTCACCCTTTGTTGGCTGGTTTATCTCTATTTTTGGTAATGACTGTACACGTCAGGTTTATCCAGACACGGGTTCCATCCGGTTTCCGGCTTTCCACTTCTGGATTCGTACAAACCTGGATATTTATTCCAATACGAGGTGGTGTCGTTTCGTGGGCTATTATTAAATAATATTTATGGGGTAATTTAAAACTGGAAGATAAATGCTTAATGTTGGTGGGGGTGGTTTGACCAATTCACATGTGAAGATATTTTGGGGGATGTCGCACAAATACACAATACGAGAAACAAAATACTGGGGTAAGGTGAGGGCAATCTACATATCTACCGCCCACGTGGGGGTAGGTGGTCACGTCTGAATTAAGGGGTTCTAAACTACCCTTTTACATATAAATTTACATATAAATAGACTTGTGTGCATCAAAAATTAACTTTTTTTAAATGTAATGTCTGTTGTGTTCTTTAACTACCAAGGGACCAAGGACCAGGGGTATCGAAAGGTCAAGACTACAAGGTCAATTTTCTTTGGTTTATTTGCCTTTAAAATTTAACTCAAGAGTTTTACATCTATTCAGGTTGAAAGATATGTCAGTGATGACCCTCACTTTGATCCCATTTCCTCTCTTAGTCCTCTCTGGGGAGGAAGAAAAGTAATCGTAAAACTTACACCAGGTTAGTTTTTTTGGTTCTGATGTTTGCCCGGGGAAGTTTAGAAAGTCACTAAGGGATATAACCATATAGGTATCGTGGTAATTGGGTCAAATGTTGCCATTTTGTGGGTTTTAGTAAAGTAAGCCGGCACCTCGTGAATCCTGAAAAAGGATTCACGCTCGCACCGAAAATAAAAAAGCGTCATAAATTATTTTCCGTCAGGTTTGCATATTTTATTATCACATTATGCGATCTATATAGGATCGAGGTCTACCCTTTTCACTCGCAGCGCGGCTCCGCCGTCACTCCCAACACTTTTCGGGGTTTATAGTAAGAGGGTGCGCGCGCCGTCAGTGGTTGGTTCAGCTTTTGCTTCTGCTCTTGCCGTTGCTGCCAGGTGCAGACGTGTAATTTTGCTGTTCCTGCCTTCTGTCGATGTGCAGACCTAAAGAGGAAAGTAAAATGAGAAGGGAAGGCCTGGTGGTGTGGAATTCAAGGGACAAAGTGGAAAGTAGAAAATTTGGACCGTTTGCCCAGCGTACGTAAATTAATAGAAATCAACTTAATTAACCTTTTCAATGCTCCGATAATGCAAGGTTTGAGTTGCGATGATTAACGGGAACACAGGCGGCACAGAAGGGTGGACAAGGAAAAGTAAAAGGGCTTGGGCCAGGTATTGAAAACGAAGCATTACACCTTCATCAGTGAACTGCTCAGCCTGTGCGCTACACCAAATGGTGAATATGAGGCCAAAAGGCTTTTAACCTTTTCGGGACTAGCGGCAGCAATAAGGGAAAGCGGTAAAGGAACGAAACACATAGACGTCATAACTTTGGTTCCAGACATTACCGGACTCGTAAATCAAACACCATATTGCGGAAGGAGCAAAGACGCTGAACAAGAAACTCACTCATACCTGCGAGTATATTGCTCATTTTGGAATTTCAGAATTTAGAACCACCACCATCAAAAATGGTAAATATTCTCCACAATTCCAGTTTATTGTAATACAGTTCCTGGGGATTCTGCATCACAACATATTGCGCATTGTGTGGCACATGATAGGGTATTATTGATGATCGTTATCGGCGCGTCTCCGGGGAGCGTTTGGCGTAAGTCACACGGCGTTGGCAGACATCCTATATCCTATTAGCGGGATGATCCCGGCCTGCTTCGACCGGCCCCGGCTTTTATCGAACGCCAGCGAATATCGCATTAGGGCCTCGTACTAGCTATAGTCGAAGGCCTAATGCGACTAGCGACCACTCCGCCTGCTTCAACTCTATTCCAGGATCTAGCAGCCAGCAGCAGCCAACTATCATTGAAGTTCCTCACATGTGGGACTAGTAGTAATATGGAGCACTACAGCCACTTAGTCCTTTAATTCCGCCACTGTCGTTATCTATATCAAGCAAGCGCGCTGGCGGCCGCAATCGAATTGAAGCCAACTACACTCGACACGACATTCGGGAATACCCTGGCATTCTATGGAAGGATAATAAGATGCGACTGGGTGCATTGCATCAAAAGTATCAAACACAAATCTTGTTGTTGTATTGCCAAATTTCTGTTGTGGATAGACATTACAATTATGATTAGGAAATTGTAGTCCAAACCCATCTCACCCTTAGGAATCTCCTAAAACTTTTGATGTCATTCTGTAGAAAAATATTTCAAAACCAAGTTAGGATTTTCTTAAATTTTGGTTATAAATTTGATAGGAAACATCTAGTCTTAATGAGACTAACCAAGTCTATAGGAAAACAGAACGCAGAACATAGACCGACAATAAAGATAGGGAATATATATGGCCTGATAGATCTTGTGCCAGGGCGAGCGCCGCGAGTTGCTTTTAATTGCCACATTTATTTAACCCAACTTAAGAGTTCATTAACTAACGCTCTTCATTCTTAGGAATTGCAATTTTGAGTTTGTTCTAACTTCTATACGCTTTTTCCTTGAATCGTTTGGACCCCTTAGGACTTTCGAGGACCCACAAAGCCCCTTGGCCTGTTCCATCAACTTTTTACTAGAAATTTTTATATAAACCTGCTCTAACATCCTGTCTAGTCCAAAAAATAATAGTCTGTAAACTAATTGTTTGACACAGATGACCTGGCTCACATCCCTTCTCCCTTATCTGATTAATAAACTAGAAGCATACGTTCCACGCACACCTTTATTACAACCCTCACTGATTTTCCAGTTTCCTGCCGCGGTTGGAACCATTCGAAATCCTTTGCTACAGCTACCGTTCTTGTTCCACCATCGACATAAACTATAGTTATGTGCAAGACACGGAAGATGCTTCCCCCAGTTTTGACGTAGCTTACTCCTAGTCCTATAGTTGATTCCGCCCCCTCACCCACGTCACTTGCCAGCAACTGCCGGGAAGTTACACGCGCCGTTAGCCCGCGGACCTCCGCCGCCGCCGTACGTGCTGTCCATGCTAATGTTGCACCTTCCCGACATTGTTTCACCGAGATAGTGTAAAACTGTGTGTAGTTAACTGTGGTTGGGTCGCCCCAGCCCACACACGGCACCGAGCAAGTAATGCCGGTGAAACGGGGCGGCTTGTTAAAAGCCACCCCTAAACCACAGAATGTTATTTGGTATGCCGCATACGTTCCGGCACATTTATTTTTTGTACCAACAAAAATCAAAAGGTTACGAAAATATTTCCCAGCAAACAATTGAAAGCATTTAACTGTTTTAGTTTGTTGTGTTATTGTTTCTGCTTATAATTTCGCTATTAAGTCAAACAAAACACAATCGTCTTTGATTATTGTCTAGTAAACATTTTGTTGCTTTATTTATTCAGTCACCTTTTGTCGTCTTTTGTCATCGCTCGTTGGCGTTCATTGTCTCCCCAGCTAAATGTCAACATGTTCGCGCATGTGAGTCACCCCATCCCCCAGAAGTTGTGAGTTTTGTGTCGCCCACACGGAGTTTCATATTTCGATCTCTTTGTGCGCGCTTGCACGCTGATGTCCCGATGCTGCGTATGACAACGGAAAACATCCGAAACTCACTCATTCCCTTCGTTCGTTCGTTGGCTCGGGCGGTTGTGGAGGCGGCCGGAGCTGAAGCAAAAGCAGCACAGTGGCGGCGCTCGAACGCCTGATTACGCGACGCGCCGCGCTTTTGTAATTAAATTGTTTATTGTTGTTTCCGTTTGTTTGATTAACTAATTCGCCGCGTACAGCAGTCCCACGACATACAGCATGTCATCAAAAGATTGACACTTGAACCATGACGTTAAAACTTAAAAATTTCACCAAAAACCAAAACCAAAACCCCTAAAACTAGCAATTAACCCTTCCAACTTTACGGTTTAAAGTTTCAATATTCATATTTTATTAAAATTAAAAGTTTATAATGTAACACTTAGTATTTCGTACAAGACCATCTCGTATCTAGGCAATTTGAGCTCATTTGCAATTGTAGCGCGCATGCAAGTTGTCACGCAGACTCGTCACAGCCGCCTCCTGCATTAAGCAGTCGAAAACTTTTGCTTCCCTTTTGTTTCCAATTATATTTTGCACAATTTTCCAGCTAATCGCGTCCGACGTGTGCGTGCGTCGTTTATTTGCTTTGCGTTCCAAATGAAAACAACGAATAATTCAAACGAAATCAAAAATTTTCGGATGGTAATAACATTGACAGGTGTTTGCTCTGTTTCAAATTGAGAGGTTTAATTTATTGCGTAGACATATGCCGTACCACTCACTGCTGGTGCTTGATTTCCGGAATTTCCACCCCCACAGGATTTACACCATTCACCAAATTGTGCAGACGTCAATTAAAACCTTGCGCGACGTGCACATGTAAGTGAATTAGATTTGCGTCACACAATCGTCATCCCTCGCTCTTGATCCTTGGATGCATTTTCTATGTGAAGGGTGTTTCTCTCATTGAATGGGATAGAAGGGATGGATGGACGCACACCAAGCTCTTTAAGATCTTTCGTCATCTGAAGATCGTCGTCGCCGTACATGTACGAATGTTACTTCCGCGTGCTTAACTCCGATATACCTTTCTTTGCTGGCTGCAAGCATCCTTCATGCAGCAGGGTGGATTCAGAAGGCCGTTCGTCTTTTTCGTCTTTGGCGTTTCGTCTTCATCTTTTCGCGCGTGGTACGCTTCGATGCGTGCGTCGTCATCAAAGCGAGCGCTTTTGATAAACCGAGCGTGCTGCCGCTTACGCCTTAGGCGCTCTTCTAGACGACAGATCTGAAGACCCTGAGCAGTTGACATCGGAAAAAATGATCAACATTTTTTACTACACAATAAAACATTTATAAACAAAAGGATTACATGAATATTTTCTCTTTGCATTTACAATTTTTAGAAAATGGTAGTTACCCGTACAGCCGGTAAGGCTTGTCAGGTTTTGTAAGGACTGTAGCAGTTTGTACCTAGCACGCCTCCCTGGAAAAACGTCCCGGCCTTTAATTACCTTTGTTAATCCCCGGCATAAAGCCGTTGCTAATTAGCGCATGTCGGCGTTAATACATCATAACTAAGCAATTAAACAACGAAGCAAAGTTTCGTATTTCGCACGCTTGGCAACCCCAGTTGCGTTCCAGTTGTCAGATGCTGGCGTGACATGTTCGTGATCATCAAAACCTAAACTCTTGACTCAGCATTGTGTCCAACTCCAACCATCGCGCTTCAAAAACGTCCCCATGAGACTTTTACCAACTGTAAACGATTTTGGATACTATTCTAACCAAACCCCTGAACTATTTTTTATGAGCACGTGTCTGAGGACGTCAGTCAGCTTTGTGTCGCTGTGAGCCACGTGGCACATTATCGGCAACAGCGACGCCGACGTCGAGCGACGTTTCATTATTAGTTATCAGTGTCCATCACCAACGGAGTTAATCTGTAATCTTGTTACGCTGAATATGATTTATAGCCTTCTAAAATATCAAGGGTCTTTTGAGGGCGTTTGCTTGATAATTTTGAATATACTTGGGATTCTAAAATTACAAATGTTGGCTTAGTAAGGTAAACATCTTGTGCCCTTCGGGCAGGTGGAATAGGATGCATGTTGCGTTGCACAAGGATAGATTGCTTGGATGCTTGAACTGAACTCCTTCAAGTGTTTGATTCTGTCGTTGCTACATCAGCGTGTGTGGCGCTGGTCCGGAAGTTGAATTTCGGAGTTCCGTCAAAATTGGAGTCTGAGTTGGTGATATGAAAGCAAATATTGCTCGAGCTCTGAGTTAGTTATGTTGTTTCATTGCCTTTGCCATTGGGGGTCGTCATAACAATCCACGTCTCGGCGTTTTCTTCCCTGGAATCTTCGCGGAAACGCCTGGGAGTAGTAGCAAGGTATAGTAGAGTGGCATATGGAGTTAACTAGACCCTGCGAGGCAGTGGCGTTTCTTGGGTGCCTACGGTTCCTTCGGTTTCTACATTTTCACGCGTTCCATTCCACGTCGTTCTACTGGAGGCTTGGAGACTCACAGCTAATATATGTATTCGGCTGAGGGTGGTTGTGGCTGAGGGCCTGGCGCGCTAAAAGCTTTCCGCACTCGATCCATCCTATCCCATCCCTTGAATCAATATTATTCCAACTAAGGCGAAATATATTTTTACGTCGTTTCTCTCAGCCGCAGACATTTCGGAAAATAGTCATTTCATCAGCGTGTCTGGATATTCAGCCAGCCGCAACCAGCTGCGTGTGAGACCACCTGATAGATGTCTGATAAATAAATATATCAATTTTTTTTCTGAAGGCGTCTGGAACGTTAAAAATTATCTTGGTTACACGCTACAAGCGAAACCGAAACAAATTGCATACAAATGCCTTTAGGCCACAAACACGCGATTTATATCCATCGCTGGCAATGCTACCCCCTAGCAAAAAACACACAAAAAACACAGAACGCGACGTAAACCCTCGTAAAACGCCAAACTTTTAGCATAAACAAACAGCATGTACGCAATGGCGCCAAAATACATCAAGAAATATCAGAAAATGCAATCGCACTGTCCCAAATTTTTTCCAAGGCCTGGGACCCTTAGCTGCTCTCAGTCCTTTATATCTAGACTCTGGAACCATTGCACCGAGCGCCACGTGGAAGCAATCGATTTATCAGCCCTTCTCTGTTTGATTTCCTAACGGAGGTTTTTCGTCAGCAGACTTACGTCCCAAAGTGATATAAGTCATATATTGGAAGGAAGCAATGAACGACGAAGACGAAATTGAACCGAAACTACCGAAACATAAAGATCCAGGTTCTTCAAGTTCTTCGAATTGAAGAAAATCGCACATAGTACAATTCGAGAGTGGGTTGAGGTGACCCGATGAGGCTTTCTAAACGATGAATCCGGTAGGCTTTAACGAAATGTAATTGAAAACGAATTCTTCGCTTGTTCCACCGGTCTTCGGTCTCCGAACCCAACTCAGTGCCTCGTTCTTTGCACGTCGTATATAGATTTTCGTATTTTTTTCCTTCTTATTTCAACCGATCGCATCGCAGAGTCTCCAATCTCGATTTTTATTCCCTGCCTCACTTTCATTTCGCTTCGATTTTCCCATTCGCAATATACTGCTCTATATTTCGAGCGTGCGGAGCATTAAACATTTAAACTCCATTTCTCCCTTTGCCCCCTTTCTACCAGTAACCAGTAAGCGAACTAATCGATTTTATTTTTCTTGTTTCAGGTGAGTGAGCATTATATTAATCAACTGCCGAAATGCCTGTTCGGTAAGGTTCGATCTCGTGATGTATAATTGAAGATTGAATTTCCCATTGCGAATTTCCAATGTGGAATCGGCGAATGGGAATCTATATTACTATAACTCAAACTCGGATTTTGCTTTAGAGACCCTAAATCTTTCCGTGCTGTTGGGTGTTTGAATGTTGAGTCCTGAATGAGTTCAGGAATGTGTGGGGGTGCACGATCAGTGCGTAATTTGCTGATATTTGCGTGATTTCCCACTACTGTGTGACTGTGTGTGTGTGTCACTGTTCGGGCGATTAAACCAACTTGGGCTTTTAATCCTGCTGATCCACATATTTCTGATTTGATGACATATCAAAATGTACCTGTCGCGCGCAGAATTTATGCGCTCGATTTATACGCAAACCGCGGTTTCTGCGTTCTGCGAAACGTATTTATGGTTTTTTCAACCCCTCTGTTGTGTATCTCCTCCTCAACACACCCAGCACAACTCCTGGCTGCCAGATCGGATTAAAATCGACTTTTTGAACCTGAATATCCCTCAATATAAAGAAATATCTTTGGATCTTAGCTTTTCACTCTAAACTCTCATCATATCTGAACTCCCTCTCTCGACTCCATATGGTTATGATGGGATGCGTTTTGGGATATTGGTGCGAATGTAGGGTGCAATATCCTTATCAAAGCTATCAAAAGACGGAAAACGATTGCGGCGTTTTTTACGTGTATCGAGGTGTATGTCGTGACACGTCGGCCTGATTCGTTTCGGCGTTGGGTGAAATATGACTGGGAAGCAGGATTGCTCCCCGTCACCCCATTTTTTTCGATATCTGCGTACTATATCCGGGCATAAAGCGTGCGCGGTGCAGCCACCAAATACAAAACAGAGCAGAACAACGAAGCGCAACGATGATACTGAACAGACACCCAGAGCAAAATGTGCATCCCGCGGTTGGTGCAGGCTGCGCGCACGAAATAGACAGCGGGATGATTGATTGCGACCACCTATGTGCATGTATCCCCATTCGGGAACCACCCAATCTCCCCTCACACCACATGGTTTCAAAACTAATGTATTTCAATATACAGTATGTTATCAAAATTTGGCAATATTACCAACAAAAAAAAACTACCCCTAATTTTTAAGGGTTGAAAATTTAAAATTTTATATTTAAGATATAAAAAATAATAAAATAAAAAAAATTGGTGAAAATATATTTGAAGGGTTGTTTTTGGGGGTTGTAGATGAGATAAACGTTTTTGGAAAATGCATCAACTGCAATTCTGGTAGAGTGATGGCAGTAGCGCAGTCACCTTTTATGGAAGACCTTTATGCACATACCACACCTCCCCCCAAAAAAGGGTGGCTTTGGCCTTCCGCTCATTTAATATATCCACGATCGTGTGTAGCGTTCCGGTCGCATCAAAGGGCCGAGGTCGTCGCAAAATTTTATTAATATTAAATACCTAATGCCTTTCAAATGCTTGCCCTTGCCCCCTACATACATCACTACTAAATAATTTGAGCTTCCTTTTCACGTCCGCGGCCAAAACGGATCAGGGGTAGGTTTAAACAAAAACAATATTTGCAAATTTCATTACCTCAGCATCAGACACGTAATTCGAGTATTTTTGCTTATTTGGCGGTTTTATTATAATTTCCCTACGACAAAAAGACGACGGTTAAGAGTTTTGGGGAAGGTTGGGGGTGGTGAGGGTAAGAGGTTGGGAGTGTCGACGATTATTATCGAAGCGGTTAATCTCTCCCGGATTATTTCTATTAAGCAGCGCGGCGCAGCGTTCGAAGTAAGGTTTGAAGCGTCTTTCCACTCCCTCCCATTCTCCGCTTACTAGGTGGTAGGGTAGAGAGACGACGTAAACGCCGCTTATTGTATGTAAAATGGAAATCCGGCAGTTTAATAAAATTTCACTTTAATATTCGACCGACCAAGCAGGCTAATGCTTTCCCAGGCCAGCGTAACACCTCCCACACCTAGAAACCACCCACTGGGCGAGTACCGAATATCCTACGCCAAGGTTCTTAAAGGAGACTAACGTCATTACTGCAAAAACGCCGGGCAAAGAATGATTATTAATAGGGTTTGTCCTTTTTAAGGACTCGGGCATTTCTTGAACTATGTAGAAAAGCCCGCCAGGGGCGGTTTTTGCTAAGTGAGCATAATCCCATTAAGGTGGCCGTGGCTACCGATGCAGAGCACTTTCTGGTGGTTGATTGATGGGGGTATCTGTGCTTCGGTTTTATAATAGATGCGGTCGGTCACCCTATGCGAACAGAGCGCACACACCCCTTGCTGCTGCAACTTCAACTTCAACTTGCACTCAAAGGACGCTGAAAAGGGACAAGGGGATGGTCAATCAATAGCACACCCAGGCGCGCCGTAGACGTCCCGTGTCCTTGGCAAAGTGTTTTCCATATTTTTACCCAAAAATTTTTGGTCGTTTTGGTCGTTCTTGTCGCTTGGCATGCATTATATACGCTGTGCGTGGTTTTAAGCAACCCCCTCGGTTTAGAAATCCCACAATCCTGCTGGACGCCGATCCTGCTTGAATATGGATGGCTGTCTGGTGTCGCGCGTTAAAACTCTCCGGTAATGGAATCGCATCGGCGGCAACATTTGTATAATTCTGAATCCCGCAGAGCCGGCAGCAGCCACCCCCCTCGACGCATACATAAATTACGCGTCGCCAACGAAAAACAGACGATGGTTACAAAACCACGGCACCAGCACGATGAGAAACGGAAAAATGTATTAATAACACGCCATTCGAGCGAGTCTAATGTCGAACAAAGGTAAACACATGGTGGTGGTGGTGTTTGTGGAAAACAGGAAAGGGTTTTGGGCAAACACAGTGGCCAAATACTTTTGTCATCATTCAAAATTTGAATTTTACCTCGAGCGGAGTTTTATCAAGCGCGGGAATTATCGAAGCGAAAGTGCGGAATTTTTAATTAGGAAACCGTAATTTTCCACAAAATTTAGTTTCTATGCGAAGAGCGAAAATTAGTCCTGCGGTTTTTCCACCCCCCATCGAACGACAGCAGAAAGCAGAAAGCGTACGCGGAGTAATTAATCTTAAATACTTTAAAATCAAGGTTTGAATAATAATTTTTGGAAATATCAAACTTTCCCCCACAACCACAAACTTTCCTCGAACATTTTCCCGGTTTTTCCGCTTGAATGATTTCTACTTATAGTGAAATAATTCAATAAACTCGTTTCATAGTTAAAACTTTCAAACGTACGTACTTTCCACACCAGCCTGTGCACGTCCTTCCGGTTTCTACTGCACCCGCACCCGCACCACCCTGGTTGAAACACAGGACACAGGACACAAAGTTTGTTATATTGAATTTATACTCGCATCAACACATTCGCGTAATTATTTCGACTTTGCGGCACCAACTTCAATTGCAACCAACATCAGTCATGAATAAATCCTTCCTGAGACGTAGCCCCATCCCTTTCTAAGTGCTAACAGCTAGCCCCAGCCGCGATGTGCTTCCGGGCTGTCTCGGCGTTTTCGGCGCGTAATTCCGGTGCCCAGAATTTACTAACTGACTTGCCAAATAGCACAACTTGACTGAATTGAAAGCAACGCCTACGTGTTGTCC
>JARJDS010025400.1:0-10832 GCA_030264155.1 Atheta pasadenae | reverse complement strand
GTTCCCGTGTGAAATCGTTGGTTACTTGCCGCTGTTGTTGGTTGTTGCCATTGGATTGCCTTGCCATGGGAAGAGTAATCGTCTTAATTGCATGATGGAACAATACGAACGGTGTACAATAACGAGATCTATCTTGTTTGGCCTTACACGACGGAGGTGTTCATCTTAAATCTTACAAATTTTTGCACTTTAAGGAGATGGCGTCTGCTTGGTACTCCTCATTGCATTGATTTTTTGTTTGTAAATTGTTACAATTGTAACAATTTTGTTTGAATTTGTCTCTTTCTTGACTGGTAAACACTCCAATTTGTGGCGAGTTGTGAGAATCATATTGCACGTCATTCAAGTGGAGCATGACAAAGGTGAGAATTCGTGCGCAAGCAGTGAGCAAGTGCGGGTTGGGCCTCTGGGTCTCTGTCTCTTCATCCGTGCTTTCAGCGCGTCTTGATGGTCAGTTTGCGTGGTACGTGGTGCGTCCGCACGCATTATTTACGTTTTAATTAATTTGGATCGACTTGAAATATGAAGGAAAAAACAGAATGCGAGAGCATGCGCCGTGTAGAAAGAAAGGTAAATGTAAATAGCGTAATGAACGCGTTTGCTCGACGCGCTTTCATTAGTCAAGTAGAGCGCGCTGTTCGCGTGCCATTAGCGGAGCAGCAGCACCAGAAGGAGTTGAAGTTGGTGCCACCTGCTGGCCGACAGCGTACGCTCTGGATAAACAGAACCTGCGGCACGGCGCCGCTCTTGCGATGCGAAGAAGCCATTGCCAGCATTGCGCGTAATAAAGAATAAGGTCGTCGAACCACACGGGACGGTGCTTCTTGCAACGAAACAACACCTTTCGCAAACTAACTTAACTTATCTTTGGCTCGGTACTTATGAATCTTACTAGTAATGTACGGCGAGGGCAGGAAACTATTACAAATTAGTTAGATTGTATTCGTATCATGCAAAAATTCTTCTGGAAATAATTTGGTATTCTTTTTATTTACAGATTTAGTAGCTGACGTGATCGCTCGTCGTTTAGTGTTGACGTCGAAGGAAAAGGGCTCGTTGGATAACATATCAGTGATTGTTGTGTTTCTAAAGGACCCAGCCAAGATTGCGGCAGAACCGCGAAGGGAGATTCGGCTTGCAAACGAGAGGATGGAGGCCGGTTTCGATAGCACTAACGCGTCGTCGAATCCGTTCGCTAGCTCGAACGGTGCAGACATTTTGGCAACGCACCAGAAGGATGCATTCCTGCTGGATTTGGATGGTTTCCGTCCAAACCACCCACCTACCAATGACGGTTTCTTTGTAGCGTCCAATGGTAAAGAAGACTTTGACGAGGACCTTGATGATTTAGGTCCGGAAACTGATGTGGATGCTGTCGATGAAGTCCAATCACCTGTAAAACTCATACCTGGTATGAGCGAAGAGTTGGAAGAAAAAGTTGCGAAGGAAATTGATGCCAATCTACTGAAGAGTGTTGTAGAAAACTGCACCGATTCTAATTTAGAACATGACGAAGATGATGATCATGAGGAAGAGTTGAATGCTATCGAGCGGAAGGAGGAAACCCCAACTCCACCTGCTGATGAAGGTAAGCAAGAAAAAAGAGTTTATGTTGAACATTGTTGGATCTATCAGTGCTTGTTGATCCATGTGATGAGGATGAAAGTTTGAGAGTATTAGATGCATAGTTGCATAGTTGTGTATCCACAAATACTTTGATCAGTTTAAGTTAAGTCTGGTGACTCTCGCGTCTCAAAGTGCACGGTCATCCCGGGGACATTTATTTCGGGAATCGGCCGAAGGCGTGTGTGTATGACTAAATCGAAAGCGATGTAGCTGATGCAGGCAGGCGTCGTCGTCAGTGTCGGCGACTGACGTTGCTGACGATGTTAATGAACCCTCCTGCGTCGGCTGGATGCTCGTCCCGAAATAGTGTGTCGGTGCGTGTTTTATATCCGATGCGGCGATGCAAATGTCCCCTTGAACGTGAAGTGAAGATGCCACACTACGACTAACTGCAGTTGCAGTTACGAGTATCTGGCGCTGGTTTTGTAAACTGATCGAATTCTCGTGTTGAGGCAGGCAGGTTGACACAACAAACAACGCATTTGCGTTGAGTGTATTAGGACGAGATGCCATTTTGTAGCATTGTGCATTGAATTTATGCACGAACGTAATAACCTCGTGCTTAATACTTACAACTAATACACTTTACTTTGGCGGTGCGTAGGCAATGCCAACTACACAAGTTCCAACCAACCTCCGAATGCATTATTTCATTTACGAATATGAGTTCGCTTGTAAATGTAGAATGTGTGAAGTCATTCAGCAGTAATTTAAATAAATAATTCATAAGCCGGGTTGGATTAAATAAGCGTCTCGCATTTGCTCCAGTTTTCATCGGGCGCTAGCATGCGGGGGCTTCCGGTTTATTTACGGCCGCCATATTAGGAAGCTGTACCCACGGGAGTACCAACTGTCCACGCAGTTTTATAGCCATTAACGATGGGTAAAAGTGCATTCTTTCGCACATTAACCATCATCAGTCAAATGCATTCGATGTCTGTCCATGTCTATGACGATGTCGTTAGCCGCGTGAATGACCAACGTGTACATAATCCTGCGAATTGGCACGTACTTGCAACGTTTCCAACGCCCGTCACGCCGCCAGACAACGATGAATGTGCATTAAAGCACGTCGCTGCTTGACGTCTTGTGTTTTTAACTTTTAGCGTTTCGTCGTTGTCGCAAACCCAGGTGTGGTTAATCAGCTCCGCTTCACGAAGTTCGCGAAACTCGCGAAGAGCAAGCAGCAAAATACTTTATATCTGCATAGGCCGCATCCTGAGTTGTGTTCCGGATACGCGTTGCATAACGAACGCATGCCAATACCACATCAAACCAAACAAACAATGCAAAAAACACTATAAATAACATCCGCCATGTTGATTTAGTAACAAAATTGTGGTTTAACTTTATCAACAAACAAATTATATTCATTAGATTTCATAAATGCGGGGATTGCATCAAAATTTATATTCATATATGTGCATTCATATATGTGACAAATTATAACGAGAACCGAAAACGGGGTAGCAGCGTTTCGCCGGGCGGGCGCGATTCTAGCTGCAAAGCGCGTGCGCACAATCGACAAAATCCGTCCGTGCGTTCGCTCTCCGACAAACCGAGCGCCGGCCGGCTGGCTCGCTACCACCCTTCCCCGTCGTGTCGCTTGCGTGCATCTCGTTTGCTCCCAGTCAGTCTGCAGCCGGTGCCGGTGTTCTCGAAACGTTCGCCCGTCAACTGCGCCGAACGCGTGCGGTTTCACGTTCTCGTCTCTTGTGCTCGTCGTCCATTTCGTAGCGAAATTTTTTATACATTTCTAATACGACGCGTTGTATATACATATTATAAACCATTTTAACTCAAACTCGTATACGAATCTGTGCCCTGTAAGGAGAAAAAAGACTGATTTTACTATTTCTACAAGAACGTGTTTTATACTTATCGCGCAATCCGCTTTTTGGAAGACCAATCATCAGCTTCAGAATTTACAAGTGTGTGTGTTGTGAACTGGAACTTGTAAGCCGGATTGCATATCATTTTTACCAGCATTGAAAGGTAGTGTAAGAGTTGTTGTAAAGAGCTATAATCATTCTCAATTCCCAACGAGTGGCATGCACTTCTTTACCTACTACGCATTTGCTGCCGGTACTGGCAATGCGTATATTCGTACGGTGTCTTATACATGACCAAACTATGTAAGTACGTGATGTGCGCCTATATTTACTTCAACTATTAATACTCGAATATACTCAGTACTGTACTGTACTTACCGTAGTTCATATGCTTGTATGTATCGCGTTATGTTTGCGAATCTATTTATAAGGAACTGCTCTGAGGTCCTGATGCGCTGTTGCGGTGCATTCGTTAATGGTGAATCGGTTATACTTACATACACAATCGTTTTATTTAATCATTTGACGCTTTTCAAACCAGACGTACCCATGTATACTCGAATTTTTGCATCCAAAACTTGTCTCGTCTGCGAATCGGACGACCATGCTTCAAACACTTTCAACATGGCGTACGAAACAAAAAGTAACAAACAAAAAAATACAAAAGTTCTGCGCAGAAGTAGCAAATTCCAAAAATGTATTAGTTGGCCTTGACGTTAGCTTGCAGTATTCAACGACAATTGTAGCAATCTAAATATGGGCATTTATTTCTTAATAATGAACGTATTGTGCGACAACTAGTAATGCGTTTGGTTGGCCGAGATAAGGATAAACTCATGATAACAGTGTTCGCCACATTTATGAGTTACCATCCTGTGCATGGAGTTATTGCTCTTTAATTTTTTTGTTTGCTATTAATGTAATAGCGTTTTTTTCTTGTTATACTTGGTACACATTAATCAATACTTCTTGTTTTTGGTAGCCATGTCAATTATTTGAAGATTCTTAGAATTGTTCTCGTTGTTCTGGTTGTTGTAGTTGCTTCCACGAGTTGAACACAACGCTCTGGTGGTCACAACCGAAAAACTTCAAAACTTCCAGCCAAGGTTACCATTATTACTCGTCTTTGATTTGAGTGTTACTTACAGATTTGTGTAACTGAGTACATCATCTACGTGCAATGCTTCACATACTCTGTTAATTTTTGTAATTGTTTTAATGGTCAACCGTTTTTTTTTATAAAACTCACAAATTCAACCTGCTGAATTTTTCCTTCAATTCTACACGTTTGCTCTTGCTTTCGTTGGCCGGTTTCGTAACAAATTACAAACACTCTGAGTCATAGCAATTATTTATTCAACCTTAGTTTGTTAATATATACGAAGCTAGTTTTTTTTATGAATAGTGTCTTGTACCAGCAAAATCTAATATAAACACAAACACAACAAGATCTTATGATGAATGATTCATCGTGACATGGATTAGCTCTAGCAATTTTGTATTCTACGAGAGTTATTTGTATTGTGTGGATGATATTTAATCTAGCATTATGGCTCGAGAGCGCGCGCCATTTTGAATGGCAAATGCGTCGCACATTTTTGTCGC
Source organism: Atheta pasadenae (assembly GCA_030264155.1). NCBI lineage: Eukaryota > Metazoa > Arthropoda > Insecta > Coleoptera > Staphylinidae > Atheta > Atheta pasadenae. The sequence goes on along the minus strand of JARJDS010025400.1, from coordinate 5,769 downwards.
TGTCGCTGAGTTTTTGTAGGCGATATCTGCATTCTCTGCTCCAGCCTACGAAACAAATAACTAAAAAATAACGTGGTGCGCCGCAGCACAGGCGACACAAAATTAATGAGTTAAATGTTTTATGCATGGCTGGTGCTGGTGCGCTGGGTACATGGTACACTTCTTCAGGAAGAAATAACCCACGCGAATCCGACATGCACTTACACACGCGCTGGCACACTCTTCGTGAAAATTGCCGATCAGGATTGGCGAGGTCTAGACGAGATTTTGCCGCGCATGAAATATGGCTCGGGTTTAAACTCCGGCACTTTGAACGAATTAATACGAGTGCATGCCGTGCTTGCTTCCCTGCTGAGATAAAACGGCTGGTGTGACGATGTTTCTAGGTTTTTTTCTCCTACTTCTTAGATGGGGCTATTTCACTCAATTAACTAGTTTAATGAATAATTAAATCGAGGGATTGTGGTACAAATATAGATAATTACATCATTGCATCCATCGCGCCTGGTAGATCACGAAAATTACCACCGATGGTAATTGTTAATGAATAATAGTGGTTTTTATGTTTGTTTTAAAGTTTTTAGGTTCGATATACAACTTGTCTATAGTGTGCGTTTTATTTTTGTTATGTTTTTTTTGTTTCATTTTATGAATAATTTGTATGAATTGATGTTTGACAACAGTATAAATTTAGTGATTAATTGAGGTGTTGTTTATTACGATTGACACACGGAACGTGTTAATTGCGAACGAACAATTGGCCATTCAGTTGTAATTGTAATTAGAATTGTTCTTCAATTTGCATAGATATTGTCTATTTCCTCGGTAACAAAATTGGCACACTCTGTCGATTTTGTTTTTATAAAAGCAGGTCGTATATTTGCGTTCATTGACGTTTTGCCGAATTGGTACTTGTTGCGATCTCCTTTATCATCATGCATGGTAGTGAAATCTTCTGCCCTGTTGGTTGTTAATATTGAGGGTGTGGCGGCACGCGTACCAACGCGTTGTCGCGTGCAATGTGCAAGGCGTGAAGATTAATTGGTGATTAATTTTGTTGCAGTGCACGATGCCGGTTTAGATAGCGATTCGGAGGACGACGAATGGAACTACATTAATACCGCTAGGGAGCAGGACAAAGAGAATCTGCCACCAGGCGAATACGTTGAATTGTCGCCAGTTGAGCCACACGTTGAGGTAATTGAACGTTTAATTTGTTTTTCGAGTTTAAATTTTACATTATTTTGCATTCACAACTAATATTTTGTTGTACGCGTTGTAGAGTGCTGCAACAGTTGACGAAAGCGAAGAAATCGATAATATGTCACAACTGAATCCGAACGCCGAGGAATTTGTGCCGGTGTCACCTACGCGCATGGAGAACCGTCCAGATTGGTCTGGGCTGAAGGAGGATCAGATTCTAGCGCAGTCGCCGCGTCGGCCAAATCAAAATTGCGACTTCAACGTTCCGGAGGAGAATGACTTCGTCGAGGCCGTGAAGAACCGGCCTAGTGATGTGTACTCTAATGGACACGAAAATGTAGGTTTTGATCCTTGTTATTTTGTTTTTATTTGTCTAATTGTATTCTTGGTTGGTTGATTTAGGGACATAATAAGTCTTCCCAGGAAATTTTAGAAAATCTCCTGAATGGTAAGAATATCGATGAACTTGAATTCCAACCGACCGGCTCCCCATCAAAAGTTACAGTCGGCGCCGCTGAACAATTTATATTCGGACCCAACTCTACTGCATTTTCGACTCCCAATAAATTCATGGACCAATCGCGCTCATCAACTAAAGCCAACTACGGCGATGATACGAATCTGGATGAATCTGATTTACTCGACCGATTGAATAAAGAAAAAGATCCGATGTCTATGTCTTTCTACCAAGATAAGGAAGATGATGAAACTCCATTTGATATGAATAAAGAAGGAAAAGATTTAGATGAAAAAGAACAAGAGGAACCATTACCAAACGCGTTTGTAGATTCTGGCTTGGACAACGCGGAAACTACCGATTTGGATCACAAAGACGATGAAGACTTTGGAGTTTGTGAATTACCTAAATCGCCACTTGCAGTTGAAGCAACTCCCGAAATCGAGCACCGTAACCCGACACCAGATGTTTCTGAAGAAATTGAGCATGCTCAACCACAATTTGAAGACATCTCGCAACCGGAGGAAAGTTTTGATAGGAAGTTTGATACGGACGATGAGATTATCGAAAGACCACAAGAGCCATTAATGGAAGTGGGCGCTAAATCACCATTGCCTAACATTATTTCAGAAGAGCATGAAGTCGAAGACTTTGCTCCCAGCATTGAGATACACATGGACGCTGTGTTGGATGAACCTGTAGGACATCCCGAACCAGTGGTGTGTTATGCATCTAGGGAAGCAGAACTTTTCCACCAAGAAGCTGCAAGTGAAGAAATTTCTGAAGCATCAGATATTCAACAACAAGAATTTATTCCGGAAACAACTTTGGAAGTGGCACAATCACCAGAACCTGTTGTTTTGGATTACACACCGGAATTATCTCCCGTAATTCCAATGGGTGTTCACAAATTTGCTGAAGAACAAATTCCTATGTGTGAACCCGAGGTGTGCCTTAGCCCTCAACCTGTTAAAGAAATAATTGAGCCTGTAACGATCCCTGAAGTTGTTGAAACTGAATTTTCACATGAACACGTTGAATCTGTGTTTACACCAGAACCAGTTGTTTCACAATTAGAAGCAATTTCGCCGATTGTTGAACTTAATCCAGTGGTTGAACAAGAACAATTGTTGGATATTGAAAAACATGTTGGTGATTTGATGGAGTCGGAAACACCCAAGATTGTCGAGCCTTTATTAAAAATGACAACAGAAATTTGTTCAGGGGGTGATTTTGATGCACGTGAAGTGGAGACACCTGTAGATGAAAGCACTTCATCAGTCAAGAATGATTCACCGATGGAGGAAATTAAAGAAATTAAGGATGAAATAATGTTAGCTGAAGCTATATCACCACAACAAGTTTTAATTCCGGAATCCCCCAAAATCCTAGGCTCTCCAATTGAAATCCTAGAATCGCCAGATAGAGTATTCGAGGAAATTAATCAGATTATCGACATAACAAATACGCCAGCCCTAACTGAAATAAAACCTTTTGAATCACCTGCGGAAGAAGTTCCAGAAAAGGATACAATGTATGAGCTTCCTAGAGAAACATTAATTCCTGAAGTGGTTGCACCGGTAGAACCTGCAATTATAGAAGAATTGACTGCAATTGCTGCCCCTGTTGCACAAACTGTAGCAACTGTTGGTTCCGGTGTGGTAGCAGAAGCTGACACAAAGAAATCAGGGACTAAATCTAAAACCACCACAGCAGCTCCACTTAAGAAAGCTACTTCTAAAACTACTGCTAGCAAACCATTGGCTTCCACAAAACCGTTGGCTTCTAAGCCAGCTGCCCCTAGATCAGCACTTGCTTCTAAATCGGCTGCATCGAAAACTACAACCGCTAAACCAGCCCCTAGCACTACCTCCGCGGCAAAATCTCCAGCAAAACCGCGAGTGCCTTTGACTGGCGCACCTAAATCAGCTGCAGATAAAAAACCACTAACGAATGGTGATGCTAAAGCTGCACCAGCTCCAAAAGTACCTCCTATCAGGAGACCACAGGTGCCTTCTACAACGAAACCCACCGTACCAAAACCAACCGGCGCTATTGCAAAACCGCCCGCAGCAGCATCAACCAACGCCAAACCGGCTACAAAGACTGCATCAACTACATTGAAACTTGCATCCAAACCATTGACTACTACGACTGCGGCGCCACCAAAACCCAGACCGGCAACACTATCTGCGAGAACCACAACTACCACAAAGACTGCGACCTCTTCTAGAGTAAGTCGCATACTTGTTATTTGTTTGGTGTGTTTTTTACATTGTTTATTTTTAACAGCCGTTGAGTAGTTCCACCACTTCAGCGACCAGAACAGTCACATCGAAAACTACTTCTAGTACTACAGCTGCTTCTAAACCCAAACCAGCTTCTGCTCCTTTGAGCAAACCGAGGGTTCCTCTTTCTGCCAGGACAACCACCACTACACGGGCACCTGATGCAGAAAAACAGAATAAGGAAAACGTCAACAAGTTAACGGCTAGCCGCACTGCTGCGACGAGAACAATGACGACTCGTAAACCAGACTCTACTAAAACGGTAAACAATATTTTCCAATCAATTTTATAGTAATAATAATTAATATAAATTTGGTGTTTAGACGTCTGCGCCTAAAACAACCAGCACAACGGCTAAAGTCCCCCCGATCAAAAGGCCATTGGCAAAGGCCACGAACGGCCCTGCAGCGCTGAACAAACCGAAAGAGGAAAAAGAAACAATCGTGCCAAACGGAGTGTCGGACGAAAAGGCAAAGGAGTCAGCAATAAGCGAACCAGACCAACTGCAAAAAGATCTGTCGCCGGTGAATGATTTGATAATAGATAATTCACAACTTGCAGAAGCCACGGCTGACTGAATGATTCTGGCGGGTTAAACGTATGCAACATGCCAATATTACTCTTATAATATCCGAAACTTTTTTATATACGATGTAATACTCTTATGCTCTTTTTAACACAAAACACTACGTTAGTATTGGGTGTGTCGCTGTAGGGAGAGAGCAGAAGGAAATGGAAGGACGATTATGGCGTTTATGTACTGATTACAAGATTAGATTGCAAACGACGCTGTCGACGCAAACAGGCGATAGAGGGCCGTCTATCCCGCGAGTTTTATTTTATCTTAAATAAAGTTTTAAAATGGACTATAAGTTAATCGCTATTTTTTATTATTATTATTGCTTAGGTGTGCTGAATAATTGTGATTGCTATGCACTCTGTATATAAGTTCAAAGTTTAAAAAATATTAATATTGATAAATGATATGTTACTTAATGCAGAATTTTTATCTACTTAAATTATCTAAGTTACGACGCGAAATTATTCAACAATGTGCAAGAAAGCGATTGGCACCTCTGATTTTTTTTAAACACTAATAGCCGCTTATATCCATTCTATTTCTTGGGGTATCAATGTAACAATTAGGCGCGCCAGGCGATTGGTGAACGAACATGAATTTATAATACTTTTTGTTACTTGAAGAGTTATTTTTGTATGTTTTAACTGCTAAACATTTTAATAGTATTTCTTGTTTGTCTTTTTTATTTATTGTGTAAAATTGTAGTTTCTAGCACTATGAAATATAATATTTAAATCACCAAATTCGTGTTTTTCTTTTATTTAGTACTTATGTTAATGTTTTTTATTGCGTTTAATTAATATATTAGTTGTAGTTTGGAAATATTTGTTGACTATGAAACGCTATGTTGTAGAATGTACAATAGCTATATAGTAGTTAGTATATATAGAATAAAATGTACAATGGCTAAACCTAATTTTCATTCAATGTCAGCAATGGGAAATAGCATAGTGGTTAAAGAGCCGCTTGTTGAGCCGAAGGTTTACGGTTCGATTCCTACTTGCAGCATTTTTCTTTTTTGAATAAGTAAGAAGCAAGTAATGCTTACTTTAAATTGAATTAGGAATTGAAAAATATTCTAAGTCCAAGTGCCCGAACTTAAAAATTAAAATTTAAAAATGTATATTTCAAAATACGTTCCTACAACTTCCCCCAACGTGAAAAATAAATATCCCCACCAAACCGAGGCCTTATGGCAACGAATCCTGGAGGTAAGACCGTAGTCTACGAAGGATGGTGGG